>BLKM01003593.1:593882-747916 GCA_013340265.1 Coptotermes formosanus | reverse complement strand
TGTATGTATGTATGTATGTATGTATGTATGTATGTATGTATGTATGTGTGTATGTGTATGTGTGTGTGTATGTATGTGTGTGTGTGTATGTATGCATGTATGTATGTATGTATGTGTGTGTGTGTATGTGTGTGTGTGTGTGTGTATGTATGTATGTATGTATGCATGCATGTATGTATGTATGTATGTATGTATGTATGCATGCATGTATGTATGTATGTATGTATGTATGTAACAAAACGTCGTGTATTCGTCCCTGACGCTTTGGACAAAACACAGATTGAGGGTGTTATTGAACAGGGTGCTGAGGGGAGATTTGGACCAGGTGGGAGGAAGTGATGGAGTAACGGAAAAAATGTATCGCCTCCTGCGAACCTTCACAGTTTGTATTCTGTACAAGTGTTACTGGGAACACAAGTTCAAGAATGATAAGTTGTGCGAGGTGTGTAGCACGCAGGGGAGCTGTGAATATTGGACACAACGTTTTGGTGTAAATGCCTGAAGGAAAGACAGCCCTTTGAAGAGTAACAGGTTGGTGAGGGGATGCTACTCATACGGATGTTTGAAGAGCATGGAGGGAGGGTGTGGACTGATTCAGCTGCTTGAGGCTAGGGATGGGGGATTGTATCTTGTGAACATAGCGACAAAACCTGAAGGTTTTTAAAACGCGGGTAATTTCGGAACCAGATCAAGGACCGTCCGCTTCTCAACAGGATCCCGCTGTGCGGCGTTTGGTAGCTGAAAGATGATACCAGTTCCATAAAAATGTCATACAGCCTCCCAAATGGAGGAAAGAATCGAAATCCCTAAAAGACAGGCATGATAAGCAGAAGGCCTGATAATGAAGTAATTAGTCAATTCTAAACCACTTTACAATAGTCTTAGATCCCAGTAATTACGATGGATCCCAATGTACTTAAATTAGACCAAGTTTTCGAATTGTCATGCTTGGTTTGTTTTCGAGAGCGCGTGAAACGTGTCCGAACGGAGGCGTGCCCCTATTATGCCGACTGCATGCTGCAGCTTCTTGGTTGCTCTATTAGATACGTAAGTTAATACTCCGTCATTAATTAAGACGAATGCTTTGTCTCATGCAGTCTCTATGTTCTTGTTTCAGTTGGACTGTACAGTCCATTACTTCCAGTCAGCGAAAGGAAAAAGGCACTTGCAGCTCGCCGCAGTCTGCCTTTTCATATCCATTAAGACATATCAATAATTGGCTCCGTACTGTAGTAATCTAGGTTATAATATCGTGCAGTCTGGTAGGTTACCCAAAATACCACAATGTGAATCACAGTAAGAACTTCAAATCTCGTGTACGTGTAATTAATTTCTGTTTTCAGGTCATTTGAAATCTAAGAGGAATTCGGAATTTTAGCCTTTCGTAATCCTGTACCGCACAATGGGTACTGCAGTACGTAAACCTGTACCGCACAGTGGGTACTGCAGTACGTAAACCTGTACCGCACAGTGGGTACTGCAGTACGTAATTCGTTGGCACGATGTCCTTCTTCAGAAGCTAAGAGTCCTGAGATATTCAAGAAATTCCCTGAATTTTACGGAACCCGTATTTCATTACCATGTTTACAAACATCCGCCACTTGTCTCTATCCTGGGCGAGAAGAATCAGCCCACGCTCTCCCATTCTGTTCTTTTAAGACACATTTTACTATTATCCTTCCCTCTCCTCCTAGGCTTTCCAAGTGGTCTCTTTACTTCAGGTTTACCCACCCAAACCCTACTTTGCTCCCTCACGCGCCACGTCTCATCGTCCTTAATTTGATCACCACAATAATGTACGGTGATACTTATACATCATTATTACAATTTTCTCCATATACTTGCTACTTCCTCCCACTTATACCCAAACGTTATTTTCATCATCATTCTGTCGAACACCCAGCCGTGGTTCTTCCTTTCTGTTGTATGTACCACCTGCTTGAGGGTTGTAAAACTTTTAAACTTGCTCACAGTTTGCATTCTTGTGTTTTGTACTATTCTCAAAATAAACGCTGTTTTCGAACCCAACTCCCCGTTTGTTCTTTGTGATGGAGGGGCAGGCTATTAACTGCGAGACTGGAACTGAATATTTAGAGGCCTTATTATTCAGAGGCGCCGGGACAGCTCAGTCACTGCGTGGACTAGGCCGCCAACAGGGGCAAGAGTTTTCTCATTCAAAAGCTTCGGGCCCGGCTCTGTGGCGTACACAGTTTCTTACTCAGTGGTCAGTGCGGCTGTTACTCGATGTAAAAGCGGCCGAGGCATGAATACGTCTACTTATCTTTATTCGGTGCCGAAGTTAAGAATGCAGGGATCTATGTGTTTACCCCGATTCCTCTTCAAGATGTGGTGCTTAATTCAGCACAGGGACAATATCTTTTATATTATTTCCGTTTAAATTTATGGTTCAGAGAGCTGAGCTCCAAGTCAAGAAGACAAATGGGAGAGTGTATGTAAAGTTGTAAGCACTGCGGCCAACTACAGCTTTATCCGCTTTATCCCTCGGGGAAGATCCCTATGTACTTCTACTTATCGGATAAAATGAGGAGTAGCTATGCTGCAGAGCAGGTGAAGAAGGGAGGTAAACAGAGCAATCCCTGTCCTGACTGAAAATTTGAGGCAATTTCCCATACCACAGCGACTCATTTTATCGAATTTGCTTTCCTGGGACAAAATGGGAATTTAAATTTACTTCAGTATAAAAATATTAACCATTAATAATTATTTTAAATTTTTAAAAACATATTTCCGTCGGTGGGTTAAAATTTTACTTTAAAAATACTAAAAGTATCTACAGCTGTGTGTTGTACAATAAATGATGTAGCACTGGAAGAATCCCTCATAACTACGTACTCATTATGACCAGAAATTCAATGAAAGAAAAACGGGCATATTCAGCAAATTATTAAATCCTCAGTGTCTGCCTGACGAAATGAAGCAGAGTCCTAGAGAAGCTTGTAGTTGTTCAGGTAGTCAAGAAAACTATTATGGAAACTTGAGGTAAGCAATAAGTTACATAATAGTTGATGACATGACTCTCTTAAAACGACTGAAATTTTCAGTTTCTTTCAAAAACCTGGATATACGAGTAAGGAGAGGGCCAAACAGTGACAGTATGCCTGTTTGTTCACGTAACTATTTAGGTCAGAATCACTGGAAACAACTTAGTCGATTGTAGCATGGAAATACAGAGGTTCTAATGGCTTAAAGCGATTAAAACATCAGTGACGCAGAGCATAGAATCTCTTTTCGTTTCTTTAACGTAGGAAATATATGTATATTTTTTGTGAAGTTTCGATGGGAACCTGATGGGTTGGATCTGCTTAGCTGTGGGCCGCGCATGACTAAACAGCGGCAGTACATAAAAGAATCACAATTTCCTCTCTACTTTTGTCTTCTATGCGCCGTGCACCGTTACACTAAGGCAATCAGTTCAAACGCTGCTTAATTCCGAGTTCTGTTCCCATCCCCAGTAACTAGCGACTTCAGATTTCTGCCTGAACAGCTAACAGGCACCCAGCTACTTGCGAACTTCCCCATCCTTGGTACGCACAAACCTGTGGTTTATTAACGACTTCGCTAGCTGCAAGAGATCTCTTCCATATTCTGTGACAAATGAATCCACTCCACGCCCTATTTTCGTAGGCTCCACTTTCTGACTGTCTCTCCCTCCTAACTCCCCCCCCCCGACAGCTTTTACCCATGCTTTTGTATAAATTATCCATTTCAGTCATGTCTGTTCGACAGCTTGGCCCTCTCATCTTCCTTCATAATGTAATTCCAATGATTTGTAAAGTTCATTTTTTCTGTCTACCTGCTGTGCCCTCCATTTGAGCTCAGATATTCGTCTCGTTACTTTTTCCACAAGCACCTTTAATCTCTGGTTATTCCCTGCAGTCGGATATCAGGTTTTACGTCCATTCAGAGCAACGAATCAGATTACAAATATCGTGTTTGTGGCATACTTGGGAATATTAAAATGAAAGGGATTCTAAATGAAATTATTTGCTAACGAAATCAACAGAACAGAGCCCTTCTTGCGAAACGAGTAGATTCTCAGCAACCCGGGACATTTCCCGTAGTACCGTACCAAAAATTCCGGTCACTGGTTCCTATTCTACACCAGATGAATCCAGTCCGTACCCGTACTCTTCCATCCCTTATCTTCAGTATCTACTTTAAAATTATCCTGCCATGTAGACTTAACGCTTCGAAGCGTATATTTTCTTTGGCATTGAATTTATTTACATTTCGGACGCAATGATTGAAAAATCGTTTACATTGCCTAAAGTAGGCGTACGTACCGCTTCACATATATTTCCATATCTGTTACAGAAATCTCTGTATGTAGGCTCCTAAATATGGGTGAAAACCTTCAAGTTAGACATAGCGGCGAAGGTGATATCGTAGCCGGAAATCGAATAAATTCAAAAGCAACATACCTCGTATTTGTCGTTACGTAACTTTCACAACGTCAATGTACAGCGATTTGTCTCCTCTTACACACACACACCTTTAGTGTTTACTACGCGAGCCGCATGTCTCAATTTAGCATCACTGGTGTAGCGACTGCTAGTCCTGCAGCATGTCCTTGATGATAAAGACTGAATTTCCTCCCATTTTTCTTCAAGATTTATCGAAACCTTTCTGTCATAAGCTTAATCTCTTGCCGATTACTGTGTATGATATATAAACTAAATTATTCTCTGTGATTTCTGCCTATGCTTTGGCCCAAATATCTCAAGCTGTATAGGATACTTAAGGAAACTTACTGGGGGACATAAAAATCAATTATTTTAGGATGCGACACAGTAATTAGTAGTATTGTGCTACTAAGATAATAAGGCGTTCAAAACTCGATATTCATAAACCTACTGTCTAACGCAAATCACATTATATGCAGAATTTGAACAAGAGAAGACAAAAAAATATTTATTTTAAAGCATGTTCATGTATTTTAATAACCAACAAAGAATTTTAATATAATGCACGCGACATATGCTCTGAAGTATCTAAGAACTCAATATTCCCCTACAAAGTACAACAAACTGCCATGTGAATTACGCCTGCATAAAAGCGACTTTGACGTCATTCTGTATATTTGGTTGGCCTGCTGCTGGCATGCAAGCAAGCCGAAACACCTAGCCACAGATTTTGTACCTTTATTCTTTGCCGCTTCACTAAGGTGTTGTGTGACAAATACATCTCGTTATTTGACCCACGTTCAAGCTACAATTATTTAGTAACTATAGTCTAGCTTGAAGTTATTCGCCTTCTGACTTCATATGCATGCCTTTCAACACTTTCTTAACTAGAATCACTCCTGAAGCCATTTTATGATCATCTCTCAATAAACCTCCTGTCATCAGATTGTCCTGAATGCCTTAAGTGGTTAAATGTCAGACCCTTCTTTCCGCGTGCAGATGTTTATTTTGGGTTGGCAAGGAGTTCGCTTCAGAACCTATTCCTTCACTGTGCCTTTGCCTGCTTCTGAAGCATCGCATAAAATAGGATTATGATAATATTTGTAAGTCTAATCTTCCCTCAATATCTCATTATATTCTCCGCGCTTTACTCTCATATGTTAATTCGAATTATCCTGAGATTCTTAACATTTCACACTGTTATTGAATAAATATATTTCCTCCTTCAAAAAAGTAAGTCTACATTCAAAGTAACTATATTCTAAAAGTATTACTTGTTCACATAAGCTACGCTATTTGATTCTCTGCCCGAACTAACGGACATTTTTGTGGTTTTCCTCCGTTAGTCCTGGAAAGAACTGGAACAGGACTGTAAAATATTCCACGACTGCTTTGTTCCGCATTCTTTTTATTCGTAGTTCACGATTGTGATCATTGTATTCAAAATTACAGGTCATTAAGGTATTCAGTGTGAAAAGTATCGTTAAATAACGCAAGAATCAGACAAAAAAATATAGGTGTGATTGGTGTGATTCAGTAACCTATCGATGGTGGAGTAATCCTCAGCCTACAGTTAAGAAGAGGTTACAGAGGTCTGAGGATTGCGAATAAGGAAGGTTTGTTGAAGTATCACTGGAAACGTTATTTCACAGTTGAAAGCTTCACATAAAAAAAGAATGCTAAGGTCAGACTTTTACAAGCTTCAATCGGGGAAACTTAACAGTCTATGCCGCTGCAAGCAATAAACTTGATTGATCACACTTGGCGCAAGACAGCGTGTGAAAGGTGGAAGCACGACCGCTGTGCGCAGTGCAGGAACCCAGTGTAACAATGAGTGAGATATGCCAACCGGCCGGCACTAGTAGCGCAACCAGAAGGTTTGACGCAGCTGCCCATGCCCGCCACTGGACACTGTCCTAAGCCAGTTGCATCCACCTCCGATCCCCGTAACGTATTTCTCAAGTTAAACTGATAAACAACCCCTGTTTCATGTTCTTGTGTTATGAAACTCTGAATGAGAAACGAAGGTTGTTTTGAATGGCAGTTCCTTGAGAATTGGTGGAAGACCACGTGACCTATTTCAAGGTACTATTCTGACGTCCTTGAGACCCTTAGGAATATAATGAATACTTGTGTTAGGATATCTGATTAACTTGGTCAAATTTCTAACAGCGTACCCCTGAAACAAAAGTTTACAAAACATAAGAATTTTGCTCGGCGACTGAAAAGTTTATTTTACGGTATTCATATCCGTGCATTAATTAATAATCTGTAATACCATACCGAACAAATGCAAAAAAGTAATATACAATTAATTATACAATTAAAACATTAAAACTCCAACATTTCTGTTTCTACTGTGGACTTCAGGATATCCAGATATTCATATATTATCTTAATTTAATTTAATATTAAGCCATGTTTCATACACATTTTGTTGATGGATTTTCTCCCTGAAAATTATCTTCAAAGGATCGAAACATGTTGGAGTCTTAATTGTATAATTAATTGTGTGTTACACTTCGTGCGGGGCCCGCTGTGGCGCAGTTGATTGAGGTACTGCGCTACAAACGGGAAGGGCGCGGGTTCGATTCCCAAGGGTGTTATTGGAATTTTTCATAATCCCTTCGGCCGCACTATGGCCCTGGGGTCGACTCAGTCTCTAACAGAAATGAGTACCAGGAATGTTTTCTGGGGAGTAAAGGCGGCCGGTACGTAGGCTGACAACCTTACCACCTTCAAGTGCCGATTGTCTAGAAATCTGGGAGCCTCAACCTCCTGGAACCCTCAGGGCCTGTCCAGGTCTGTAACGGGATTGTTTTTTTTTAGACTTCGTGCGTTTCTTGGATGCTGTGTTATAGATTATGAAAAGTTTATCTTGCAATTTCCAGAAGCAAATTAAATTTATCTGAAGCAGAATTTGGGTCTGTCTTTGTTTAGATGATATTAACTAATATGCTGGTTCCCACCCAATAAGTTAGTGCAGTTTTGCACTCCATCTTAAGAACGCTAGTCCTCTTATCCTTCTGCATTAGCGGTCGGTTTGGTTTCTTTAATTTATGTAGTTCTGGAAGACCGATTGTAGAAACTCCCACAGTAGGAATTCTGGTGCGCCAAGGTTCGTTGTCCTAGGTGGATATTTTGTGAAACCTCAGCGTATAAATCACAATTACTGTAGAGTAAGTGTGAAATGCTCGCTGCTCCTGAATCCTAATCTGTAATAAAGGAGTAAATTGCCTAATGGCCACACAATTGCAAGGTCTTCCCTTTCGTTTTTGTCTTAACTGGCGAGGTGTCTGAATGGTTCCTTCGTCCATTTGTCTCGTGGTTCAACGCCCCATAGTTTTCTTTTGAGAATTACTGGGGACGGAGCTTAGTGCTGCGATAAATTGTGGCTGATTCATGGTTTATTTAATGGCGATTCATCAGCCAAATATTTTCTGCCACGTAGAATGGTAGAAAGATTTTGAAAAATAAATTTAAATGTCGTGCAGTACAATAATCATGTCCCAAAATTTGTGTAGGCCAAATAATATATGATAAGACAATTATCAGTAATACTGAATGAAAACCTGCAAAGATATGTATTATTATCATATTTAGGGTCTTTGAATACAAAACAATTAATTTTATTCACGGATTTCTAATCCACTAACTGCTGGAGAATGCAAAGTTAAATTACGTCGTTTTTAAAACGTCATTGTACATATAACAAACAACAGACAACTTCGAGAGAAACTTCTAAGTTACCAATGTGTTTTTAAACAATCTGCCTATCATCTTTAACGTGTAACGTCATTTTGCTAGATAATTCCTTTTGTCAAGCTACAGACTTGTCATCTCCTCCGTACCACCCGGCCACATATGTTGGACCAGAATCCATTTTGAACTCTCTTTCACATCATCAGGATAAGGGAAGGAAGATTTACAAAACCAGATGACCAATGACCTTTCTGATGCGTCAGAAAAATACACGACTGTGCTGTAACTTTTAAAAATAACTCGGTGGAATGTGAACGTCCCCCGAATATGACGAGTGAGACAGATGGCACCGGAAATACGGATGTGGATCCGTATTGAATGCACACGAGTTGTGGAAGGGAGGGGGGTCCAGAAAAGTAGCATCCAAGGGGTGTTTTTATTTTTTTGCCTTAAAAAGAGCAAGGCTCCTCTGATCTGTGGCGTCCAGACCCCCTTGTTTGCATTACTGCAGTAGCCGACGCGTGCCGGCACCAGGTTCTGACACTCAGATGTTCTCCAGGTGTACTGTTTGGTCCTACGGAAGATGATGACCCTATTTCCGCATAAACTTCGTATTTCTGCTGGTAAAAAACTCCGTTTTAAAGAAAATATTCTCCCTTCTCTTGGAAAGCTATTTTTAAAACTTTCTACAAAAACGTTCGTCCAGAGAGGGTGTCTAAACAGTGGTTGAAAGAAACTGGTAGGTTATTCTTCATTATCCTTCGTAAATTAATTAACCCTTTAAAGACCAAGCCTATCTGTTTTATATAAGGACTCAGTACGTACCGCGCTGTAAACACTCTCCACTTCGGTTATAAAAACCAATCTCTTAATGTTTTATAAGGCAAAAGTTGCTGTTTGTTCTGAGATCCGCACAAAACACATAAACGCAATGTGGGCACCACGTAGAATTTTTTAATGTTGAACCTGGTGGTACGTAAAGTTACCGCTAGGCTTTAAAAGGTTAAAGACCCTGCCGAGTATAAGTGTTGCGTGATCGTGAACTGTCATGAAATGGTGGTCTTCTGGTGCAGGGTGCTATCCTGCACCAGAATGGAAGGCTTTCACAAAGACGCCAAATCCCAGTTAAAAAATGGAGTCGCTGAGCAAGATTGATCCCGCTTTATGGTTCAAATGTTGCATGGCTAGTCTTTGTAACTGAAGTTTTTATGCTGCAGACAGTAGGTCTAGCTATCATCCGACATCGTATGTGGCGTCTGCAATTAAAAGAGAGGGCTCAGAGCTTCAACGGATAGTTCTACAAGTCTCTGTCATGCAATTTTTTTGTGTTTTATGGCAAGGAAGTAAATTTCTGTGCGTAAATACGGGTTGTCGAGGTCACACTGTCCGTTCATTGACCAGAGGGTGGACATACTCATCCTCGAAAATAAAACAACAACACATTCACACAGAAGATGTTTTTTTTGCAGTATGATAGATTTTATCGCCACAATTAGTGGAAGGATTTCGCAGATAATTAGATTCTCAGCACACCGCACTAAAGAGTGTCGGCCGAAATTCTTTTGCTCATGATGGTTCAATAAAGTCCCTGCTGGACGTATAAGTGTCTGTTGTCGAGTCTGACATGTGAACACTGTCACATGATAACCTATAAAATGCAAAAAATCTAATTACCATCTTCAACTTTTCTCTCTTACATCTACCTTAGCAAATTAAGCCCAGTTGTAAAGTTTAGTAAAGATTATCCTAATTGACGTTTTAATGGTTTTCCTCAGACCTTCTAAGCAATTACGGAACAATATTTTAACGGGCCATGACCACCTCTTTCCACACCCTTCCTTATTTATTATTCACTAACCATCCTACAATTCGACGCTATACGTCCCTACAATCTGAGATCCTGGCAGAGTTTTTAAGTAAGTTAGAGTTAAAATAAGACATTAAATATATACTAACACGAAGAAAACATGACGGTATAGCAATGAAAGCATTTGAGAAATATGTGTACTCTGCAGGTGTACTCCTTTCCACACTTGTTTGGATAATCCGATCTTCCTCATCCTTTAATGGCTGCTACATGCACAACAAATTTCAGACTTTCTCCTGTCATGACAAGATGCTAAAGAAGTCTGTGTCGATGTCAGTGTCTATCAGATGTACATGTACAAACTTTGTGTTTGCCAAATAATTAGGTCGGTATGTTAGCACCCACTCTCGTAAGCTTCCAGTCTCCACCCTTTATGCTAATCACGTCACTGTATTCTCACTGACTCCTACACACTACCTACACAAGCACGAAAAGCTGTGTTATAGGTAAGACGACGAGTCAGTGCTCTTCTAGCTTAACTTTGAAATCTTGCTTTGATTTCCATATAGGCGACTACATTACCTACATGTTACGGCAGTAGCCCCACGTACAGTAGGTCACACTATATACCGGTTATGGCAGTAGCCCAGCATACAGCAGTCACANTTTAGAGAGTTAATAAATAAATAAATAAGACATAACTGTAAAGTATATACAGTTAGCTACATAGGGCAGTTCGGTCGCCCTTCTTTATTCGTAAATCATTTCTGTTGTTTTACCGCATTAAAAAATATATACAGGGTATACACAAAAGAATGGTGCGATTTCAAAAGTCTACAAGAAATTTATTTCTCACCTTACACGGGCACAACATACACCGTCAGCAGCGGCAACTTTCCAAGTTTCTCACGCGTTAATCGCAATCCTTCAATGTGTGCACCCTGGGTCACACGACACACATCCACACGGTAATCAAATTCATCCCAGACTCGGTGTAGCATGTCCGCTGTAATGGTCTAGAGTTCATGCGTTATCCGACAACGAAGTTCCTTGAAGGACATGGGCAATGGTGGTACGTAAACGCTGTCTTTAACGCTGTTTACGTACCACCATTGCCCATCTCCCTCAAGGAACTTCGTGATCGGATAACGCATGAACTCTAGACCATTACAGCGGACATGCTACACCGAGTCTGGGATGAATTTGATTACCGTGTGGATGTGTGTCGTGTGACCCAGGGTGCACACATTGAAGGATTGCGATTAACGCGTGAGAAACTTGGAAAGTTGCCGCTGCTGACGGTGTATGTTGTGCCCGTGTAAGGTGAGAAATAAATTTCTTGTAGACTTTTGAAATCGCACCATTCTTTTGTGTATACCCTGTATATATTTTTTAATGCGGTAAAACAACAGAAATGATTTACGAATAAAGAAGGGCGACCGAACTGCCCTATGTAGCTAACTGTATATACTTTACAGTTATGTCTTATTTATTTATTTATTAACTCTCTAAATTACACATATTACATAACGTCGAATTATAGGCTACTGGTCCTTGCCATGTTTCGGTCGCGGCCTCTCATCGCGGACGCCCGGGTTAAAACCAGGCCAGTCCGTGTGGGATTTCTAGTAGCTGAAGTGGCACTGGGGCAGCTTTTCCTCCGAATAGGCCTACCTCGGTTTTCCCCGCTGTCAGTGTCATTCCAGAAGTGCTGCGTGTTCATGTTGCATTAATCTACCGTCGATGCGTATCATTTTATTAATTGCCACCGTCATTAAATAAAACGTTTAAAAAATGTGACACCTTGTAAACAGTGTAGTTAACAGTACTGGAAAGGAATCGATAGTGGTCTAATTCAAGGTGCCATTGCGGTGTTACCTTCATGGAATAAAGAAATTGACAAAAAATTTCTATAAGCCTGCCCCGGACCGCGATTTGAACCGAAGAATTCCCACATAGAGAATAAAAATGCAAACAGATTGACAGTGACAATCGATCCTTCTAGATACCTGATAAATACTAAATCCAGTGGAAGGAGCAGAACAGTGAGAAGTAAATTTACTGGTGAGAAATAATCTAAACGCAAATGTTTATTTTTGTCTGTGTTCATTTACTTTCATGCTTTCAACCACAGAAGTATCATTTTAGAAGTAACTCAGTAATCTCTTCTTCCACTGCTTTTGACGTCTACTTTGAAACCAAAACAAAAACTCTAAAATGAATTACATATTTCTATTAGCTAGTCTCACACGCTAAACTACAAATTACTAACCACAGCAAGGATAAGGATTTTCAAGTTTTTGTCGAACCATAATTAATCAAATGTTAAACAAGCATGTACTCCTTACATAATAATAGTAAGGACAGAGCTGGTAATAACACCGCACACATCTGGCGGTAAAACGAGTTGTGAAAAGTAAGTAGTGTTGCAGCCACAAGACTAGGCGACGCGGACTGTGTGAAGTCCATTTCAGCTGCTGCCTCCACTGCGGCAAATGTGCCGCATTCACGAGTTGAGACAGACATCACCATCTTGGCAATAACACTTAGCACTGTCAGTAGACAGTCCACTTTCCAGACATTTTCATCCTTTATAAATCATATGTCGCTTCCTTGGGGATTTTATGCTCACACAAAACACGCGCCTTTAAAATATGCTATTAGTAGGTCACTGGTGGTTGAATAGCAACATATATGAACTATATGCAATGAAATAGTTGTTTGATTTGACTACGTGTATGTGTGACGTACAGGACTATGGAACATTGACAGTAATTAAGAACCGGATCAGAAGATGGCGGAAATAAGCGACAGCGACAGGTATCTATCGTGCAGTCGGTATGGGACACTGGAGCTCTGCCTGAAATGTTGTATAATCTGCATAATCAGTGCAATCGTAATTCCAAAATTCTCTCAATGTATATAAAGTTGTTCTATGATAATGGATGAATGGAAGATTTAACTGTGGAAACCATAAATATAGAAGATAATGTCCAGCATTTATCATAAAATGTTAAAGGAAATTTCACTAACGATTTCAAAATTCCGAAATTAGTGACCTGAAATGCGTTGGAATTTCTGTTATTCATATGGGGAAGCCTGTAGATTGACTGGCCGCAGGAAGAACGAGGGGTAGCGTTATCTTCTCCATCGCCGCACTCGAAATGACTGTAAATTTACTGAGCTACCCGCAGCTGTATGTTTAGGGTTAAAACGGTCGTAACTTCAAGCTGAGAAGTTACGTCACACAGTGACGAGGCATAAAATTCGTAGAGTTATACCTGTTGTTTTAAATGGGTGTGAAACTTGGTCTTTCAGATGAAGGGAAGAATATGGGCTAGGATATTCGAGACTAGGTTGCTGGGGAAGATTTTTGGGCGTCAGAGAGAGAGTAAGCAGCGGAATACTGGCGTAACACGAATGTCAGGATTTCGTAACTTCTGCTCCTCACCAGGTGTTCTTCGGGAGATGAAATCAAGGAGAATGAGGTGGGTGGGGCATCTGGCTCGTACGGGAAAGACGAGAAATGCATAGAGGGTTTTGATGGGGAAACCTGAAGGAAAGAGACTACTTGATAAATCTCGACATCGGTGCAAGAATATTAAAATAGATCTTAAAAAAACAAGACGGAGGCCGTGAGCCACATTCATCTGGATCAGGGTAAGGAGATGTGGTGGGCTCTTGTGAAGACATTATACTGTTTTTTTTAATGTTTGGTCTCCTTCTTTCTCTATTACATTCTAAGTCCCTGAGGATGACGGGCTGCCCGTCGAAACATGTTGGACAACGTAATGATTTTTAAATTTTATGTCTTGAACTTTTAATGTATTTTATTTTACATAGTGTTGGAGTTAGTTATTGTGTCTCTCTCACATTAAACTGTGTTTGTGATGTGACAGTACGTATCTTATACTGCCATTATTAAACAGTAGCTTGTCGTGATATTTAGAACAGCATCATTACGGAGGCCACCATCTCACTTTCCATGTGAATCCTGATATTAGTTATTTAAACTACGTCTCGACCACATCTTTCCCCACTCTTCCTAAGGGACTTAATATAACTTTATTTAATTTGTAAACGATAATTCTTTGAGTTTTCCGAATCACCAAATATTATAACTTTATTTAATTTGTAAACGATAATTCTTTGAGTTTTCCGAATCACCAAATATTGTAACTTTATTTAATTTGTAAACGATAATTCTTTGAGTTTTCCGAACCACCAAATATTTTCGTCCCAATTTGCTACGTCATCTTTCACAACTAAAATTTACATGACACGTCACAGCTTTATTACATGCAGTTACGAGTATGCCTCTAAGAAGTCACAGCGCTTTAGCATTGCGCATAGGCTCATATGAAATAACAGTTACAAGTTCTAATTGGATCCATATTTTTTACGTATTACGCTACGCCATCACACTCTATTGCAAATTATTTCTTTAATCTCTTTCATAACATAAATATGTCATGGCCAATTAGTCTCTCGGTAGCAAAGCAGCCGTACCGACAGTAGGTCTGAGCAGTCGGTAGACTGTGATTAATGTGCACCATAGGTGCAAAAGCAATTATAAATATGCTTTATATCTGCTTGTCCAGGGGTGGGGGATTAGTTTTATTTCAAGTTTGGATTTAGCCGATTTGACGTGGCATCACGTACAACAGCTTCGGAGAGAAAACATCTGTAGGTAAAAAAAAAAGAGACGCTGAACAGTTATTGCTCGTAATTATTCCCACTGACCGAACATACTTTAAGGATATATCAAAAGACATAAAAACTTGTACTGTTAATAATATATTAGGTTCCCCTCCCACAGTGAAGGTATGTTTAAACTGAATCTTCAGTGGAAAGTAGCCTTCTGAATATCCTCATACCAAAATATTAAACCGAAATAATAAATACACGCATGTTTGTGTACGCGTACCAGCAGTCACTACCTATAATTCGGTTAAATTGCCAAATTTTATTGTTCTGTGTTTATATGTCATTTATTTCACAGAGAACTACCGTTCTCTTAGTTAGGAGTGAGGAAGTAAAGATTTGCCCTTTAAAAGAAATAACCTGAATTATATTTAACCCTTTAAAGACAAAGCTTATCTGTTTTATATAAGGACTCAGTGCGTACCGCGCTGTAAACACTCTCCACTTCGGTTATAAAAAGCAGTCTCTTAGTGTTTTATAAGGCAAAATTTGCTGTTTGTTCTGAGACGCGTACAAAACACATAAACGCAATGTGGGCACCACGTAGAATTTTTTAATGTTAAACCTGGTCGTATGTAAAGTTACAGCTAGGCTTTAAAAGTTTAAAGATGCGATTCCTACCGCGCAGTAAACACATTCCGTCGCTGTTATAAATACCATTAAGTTAATGCTGTGTAGAAAAATAATCTCTGTTTGTTCTGAATAACATAAAAAGCATATATGCATGGTGTTGGGCAGACTGTAGAATTATTTGACGCTAAAGCCTGATAGTACGTAAAGTAATCACTAAATTTGACAGGTTTAACAACCGCACCTTTTTCATCCCTACTTGACTTGATGGCATATGTTGTACTGTGGGATGGAAATACTTCTGCTTTTCGCCATGTCGTTTCAGGAATCCACGTAAGGAAACTGGATATATTTTAAACGCGAACGTCTTCCCAATGTGTCGGGTTACGCCATGAGGTTTATAATTCTGCGAAAGGACAAGGCTTCTGATGGTCGCGATTTATACATTCCGTGTTGAATTAACAGCTTGGACACATATCTTGTCATTTGCACAGTTGAGGCAAGCATATTAAACACATGCTATATTGCTGCTGGTGGATGAAGCAAGTCACGAAAATTAAGTATCTCTGTATAACTACAGTCTAATGATAATGACATTAATTTAATGCACTGGTTTTATTGCTTAATGTAGCCTACAGCTCTAATATTTTATATTTTGACGTTTACCTCAGCATTCCAACTTCACAGCGGAGGGCTCTTCAACGTTTAGTCTGCTGGCTACGTTTGCCACACAAACATCTTTACCTTAATTATTTCGACAGCCCAAAGCATCGCAGAACTACATGTAGCTCTTGTGGAATCTTGCTTATTAACACTGACACTGGTATTCACTTCAGAAAAATAGTGTAAAGTGTTACCTGTGACAACATGTTTATAAACTGAATTTTAAAGCAACAAACGACCGTACGAAATTTTAAATAAACGTGTAAGCTTTTACAATACATTTTCGAGTGTGCAGTTTTGAGATTCTCGCAGCGGTGTAGCCGAAGAGTCCGTTCGTCTGGTGCAACACGCTGCGTCAGTAGTAATCAGACCCCGGCCGTTCGCTGCAAATCAGTGACATCTGCTGTGACGTTCGACAGCTGAAGACACGGACACTGCGTTGCCTTGATACGTCGGTATCCAATTGATCATCGGCGCAACCTTATATCCCAGAACAAGGCATCATTTACACTTCACGTATTTTCTCTAGTTACAGTCATTAAACGCAATTATTTCACTCAGTGGCCCTGTTGTTATTTTAGACTATGGATGGAAATGATCAAAAGTGACGTATTCTTAGGGCGTCTAGTGTCACAAAAATGACCGATTTATGGAGCATGTGCTAGACATTCCTAATACCTGGCGAATTAAGTATATCGTACAGCGAAATATAATACATTAAAAAAACTGGATATTTTTACCCCATAAGCAACTCACAGAACTAAAGCACGTTTACGTGACCTTCGCTGATTTTCTCGACTCTCAGCTTAGTCCAGCCATGAATAACAACTTAACTGCTTTGCTATCCCTAATGCAGGGTTTAAGTTCTTGAGAGTGGCTGGACCTCCAGGCTTGATACTCGCTCCTTTATATCCATGGCCGAGGCAATGAAATATGTTTAACTGAACTGGAGTTGTGAATCGAGGAGATTTGAAGAGGAAGAACGAAATCCAAATTTGAGGTTGATTTGTTCAAATGTATGCGTACTAAAGGAAATAAGAAGCAAACAAAGAAATAGTAAAACGCTATACCTTCCCTTGGTCAACAAAGCATTACAGTGAAAGAAAATTAGTGATATCTAAAATGGCCAACCCTACCACAAAACAAATTGATTTTATCGTGTCGTTTGCCGTACTACCAGCTGTATTTCAGACCACAACAAGACAGAAATTCTTTCCGGGTTTGCACTTGACATGCCCACTTGCTTGGGTCTGATTAATCCGCGAGTTTGATTACACGCAGTCGTGTAACAACCTGGGAGCGGTTTTGCTGGCACTTGTTGCAAAGTAACGGCAACTGTGTTCCAGCTCGGGGACATTACTCTTAATGACGAGTTACAATTGACAAAGTTAAATACCTCTGGAAGGCGACAACATTTATTACATTTCTGAATTGAATTTGCTACTTTCATGCACAGCAGAATGTAGAACTTAAGGCGATAAACTTGAAATCAGTAGACCACTTGGAAGACCTACTACGCATAGTTGAGAAAATAACATTAAAAACGATTTAAAGGAAAATGAAATGCGAAGATATATAGTGTATAACATTTGTCTCAGGACAGGCTCGAATACCGGGCCTTTGTGATAAATAAATTTTCATACACGGACGAGAAGCCCTTATTTAGTTTGGAGACTATGAACTTTTGAAGGAATATTCAGTCGAAATTTCCCATGCCATTGGATATTTCTTTCCTTAAAGATGAGACCAAAAATATCTCTCGAAACGTTGGGCACCAGTCACCCAGCGACACGGTGCTACATCCAAGAAGAACGGAGACTTCAGTTGCACCGCTGCGAAAGCCTAAAAAGGCTCATATTCTTCTTAGTTCTTCAGTTATACTAGTAGAGAATAAAACCACACGCTGAAGGATGAAAACTACTGGACTTACTGCCGAAACTCAGCAGATTAAGTTTGTCCCTTGGCGGCAGAATCAGTAATGTTGACCGCGGATATTATCATCTCAAGTGATCCATATAGCTACATTCTGACTCCTTCGTACTCTGCCTAAATGAAGTCGGTACAGTGAGGAGGAAAAAACAACGGCCGGTAGAAACGAGGTGTTTATACACCGTACATTCCCTTCCTTGGGCTCCAAGCCTACACCATTGTTTCACACCCCATCACTGTCTGCAGAGCTGAGCTGCACCCATCATGACTGGAAACATTCGCTTTAAACAAAAGGCGAGTGGGGCAGAGAGAAAGAATGGAACTCGGTCTAAACAAAAATCGCTTACAGTATATCTAAACGCGCCTGAATGCAGGTTAATGGGTTCCTAAATTCCATTATGACGTAACAGATCTAACAACGAGAATATGTTCCAACTGCAGCCTCTGAGCATCATTACCATGGATCCATTAAAAATCAAAAGCTTTTTAATCTGAGTTCCGCGTGAGTTGATATGTTTAAAAGAGTCGGCTTGATCCGACGCAGCTGTGGTGACGAGCAGCTATACTGAGGACGCTATGAAAAGATGTGCTCTGGCCGTACTGCAACTATATCACATAATTGCCCGCAGATCTGCGTTCCACCCAAGGATCTCCAGAAACACATGCGCCCATTCGACGTGGACATGATCAGCACAATTACGCAACTGAAAATGAACCGTTTTAACCTAGGGGAAGAAAGCAACTACGCAGCATTTTGTGGTGCTAAGACGGCGTTTAAAAGGCCCATCTCAATAAACTTAGCACCGAACTTTACGGTCCCTGGCTCAAATCTCGACATTGAAGACTGCTGTCCTTAGGAGGGTTAGCTGCATAGATTGTTTAACATCCAAGCCTGGGGTGATTGTGGGAAACGATGTGAAATGAAACGGTCGCAGCCTGTTTTAAGGTACCATACTACGACATACCTGGAGGACTGAGGAAAACTAAATGAATTTTCATTGCGCCCGTCCCTGAGCCACAAGAATCCATTACGAACCCTCACACCCCCCTTCTGTAAGATCGGTCACAATTGTATAATTCAATCTGCGTTTAGTTCGCCCAGGTTTTATTCTCCCTCAAGATTGTCCGATTTATTTTTCATGCTATTTTCTAATACTTTACATGCCTGCCATATACCTTGCCAATCTCATCTCTCAGGTCGCCTAATCATGAACGTCTGAGGCAGAACGAAGTACAGTACTTGTAAGTACTCCACGACAGTGGCTGGCTACTGGAGTCACATGTACCCTCAGAGGTTAACAAAGATCCAACATGGGGGTAGGTGTGGTCAGTGTGTTGCATATTGTCACATAATATCCGAAGGGCATATGATATTCAATGTCAGTGAGGGTGGAACTAACGAGGTTTGTTTTAAAATGAACGTCCCTTTTTATCTCCTTGTTTACATGCATGACAACACGTTGTTTAGATACACATTAATTCATCAATGGAAAAGGAAACGCGAGACCTACGTATACTGAAAAATGTTCGTAACTCTTTACTGTATGACTGTGAAACACTTGTTACGGGAAGTATAGGATAAGGGCTCTTCTGTTAAAATCAGAAAGATTCGTGTACAGATGGCCTTCATCTGTCAGCACTCTTGAACACGCTAATCTGAAATTTGAAACAGGACGGCTAGTCTGCACACTCGGTGAAGTCAACCCAACTGTAATTACAAGTGCCAAGCGCCTTATGGCTCTGAAGTTCAAGGGTCATATCATAACCTCAACATTTAGCCCTACCGCTATTAAGCAGTCAGTTAAACCACCACAGATTCTTGTACAGTGATTGCCAGTTGCATTAAAAATACGGCACGACTTTAGTATATCCAAAATGTCGAAGTTTAATTGGAATATCAACGACTGTAAAGGCGAAAAAAAAAATCAAGACAATCTAGTAAAGAGTACAGAAAGGAGGTTTTGAGTGGTACAATTCTGGCAACTTCTAAATAGTCCAGTATGGTGTCGGGACCTGGTAACCCACATTCCCGGAAAAGGTTAAGACAGCAGCTGTCATGTGTAATATTGGAGATGTAAATATTTCCATTTGTAGGGAGTGTCAAAACTTTCTCCTTTCGTCTTCCAAAGAGACGATGTGCGAGTGCGCTTGCTGGAATTAAATGCTAAATGTGAGACTGCGTTCCTTATTTGAATGAAATTTTATACATGTAAAAATGTTAACCTAAATAAGTATTTTAAAAGTCAAAGTATTAAACTGCACTGACATGTAAAATTATACTTTAAAATATCATCTTCCTTCACATGCTGGGAAGGGTTCAATTAAATAACTCAATGCTCTCTATACACAAATATTAATGACAAATGAGCCATCTAGCTGCGTGACTTTTCAGTTCAGAGTTATGCTTTGTGTACTGCGATATGCTGTCGTTTCAAAAACTGCTCCTGAGAGAGAGTTGAAACAAAGTAATGCATAATTAAAAGCTTCATGCGATGTCCTAAACATGAACAAAACTTATCATTTTTTAGAAATAACTAAAATTCCCCCCCAAAAAAATTGTTTCCGTTTCGAGAATTTAAAGCAGATTGGAAGAATTAATTAATTAATTTATTTATTCATTGATTCCTTTATTGATCATCTGTATGACAATCATGGTTACTGTCATTACTAATGATTCCTTAAATTGGATTATTTGAAAGTCTGTTTGCCTTTAGATGTTGTAGGACACTAATTACAGCATCTAAAAAGTTCAGTAGTTTTTGGGATGTAATTTTCAGTCCGATTTGCCGTTATGTATTCATCTACTTTATTTTGGGCAAAGGAAGAATAGAAGCGACAACCCGCATCTGCAGACTATAGAAAAGTATATTATTGAAATATTGCTTATAAATATGTGTGAAGCATCTTTTTTTCTTTGTAAAAGGAAAACATTGATTTTGGGAAATTTATTTAAAAAATTCAACATTCATGAACCAATCCAAGAACGAGTACCAAATCCGGCCCAGTTAGGGATAACTGGCCTAAGGTTGTAAAATATATCCACCAAACTGTGTTACTGTTTTGTATTTCCACAGCGGTTAAAAAACGCCTTTGTTAAAGTCATTATTAAATTACACAAGAGGCCGCGGTTTTCGTGTGGACGATAAGAAAATATCGCAGCAAGAGGTTATAGAAGAAGGGGCTCGACTGGTTAAAACAACAGTAATTACGAAGGCACTGGGGCCAAGACAGCGCTACAAACGAACACCTGAGGCTAGGCCCACTTGTGTTATAAATGATGTAACTCCACCATGGGCCATAATTCCAAGCGCTGTTAAGGGCATTTGCTGTTACCTTTTAGTGGCATAAGATTCGTTATTGACGGGCCAGAAACTCGGATTCACCCCGGCCAGAGCCAGTGACTGATGGCGCGTGTTTCCTGACTCTTTTCAAATTCCTTCACGTAAACTGTTTAGTATATTTTAAGGCAGAGCAGTAATAAGTCCGACATCTTCCTCCTCCTCCTCCACAATTCCTCTTTGACATTCAGTCTACCATTCCACACTACTTAATATAAGCACCTGGTAGGCTGTGTTAAATAACCCAAGACTCAAATAATCTATGAAATAAGAATCCGAAAAGAAATACAGCAAACATCATTCAAAAAGAGGAATTCTCTTGAAATTACCTGTATAAATATGGACATTCTAATGTACAAAAGCAGATCTAAATGTACAGAAGGGGACGGTGATTGTGTTGGCAATGTTAGGGGGACAGTCAATTATATTTATTACTCGTAATATGGATTATGTTTCTGTACGGTGGTGCGTGTGGATTGCCGACGTTTCGGAATTCCTTAACTCTGTCCACACTGTATAGCACTAACACCGAACAGCCGTGAAAGCCTGAAGTAATCCAAAATATATTATCTGTAAGCTCTAGTGTGGTCTCGTTAAGGCCTGTATCAGTCACTCGGCAATTCTTTGCAGCACTTGCATTTGGTAATGACGTACAGGAAATAGGAATTCTTTTAAAATTTACGTTAACTCTATCTAAGGGGAAAAACGGAGAGAACTTGAGAGGGCATTATTGTTACATGAACCCAGGAAGCTTTCTTTCCGCATCTCGACGGCGACACCATCTCTTCCGACCAAGGTCTTTCGTTATACTGTATTTCCTTACTTCCTGAAAACATGCTGTTAAATTCACTAATTGTCCTACCATTCAGTGCTACATGGTCTGATCTGTTAAGAGCATCTTTATGGTGTAAAGAAATGCTTATATATACTGCGGTTTATTATCATCCATATTATTGTTAGTAATAAATAATTACGTGCGTTGATTGGTATTTGAACCGTGGGTGATTGATTTGCACGGTAGCCACAAGACAAAATGCATAGCCACGTGAAAGTAATATAAAGCAAATGTAAAGTTCGCACGCAGTTCCTTCGATCCGCCAGCCCAATTTCTCCCCTCCTACACAATGTCCATCACTGTCCCCTGCACTCATGTGGCTGCAACAATCAAAGTTTCAAGTGAGACAATATCTATTGTGTGTTACATCTGTTAGCAAATCTTTCCTGGAACGCTGAGTTTACGTGCGCTTCTATAGCGTCGGATGTTTAGCCATGGGTTTGGATATATTTTATTTAACTGCGGATTTAATAATAGGCTGTATGACATAATTACTGTAATTTTGCTGTGGGTAACGTTGCGACCTGTGCGATCACAGCAGTACCTCAGGATTTTTGCAAAGTAAAAAATTCAGTCACGCTGAAGTTGGAGGCAACACGTTTCTCCGAAACGTCGGAAAATGTAACCACTAAACGGTACACTGACCCAAAATAATATTCTAGCCATCCATCCATCCATCCCATCCATCCATCATCTATCTATCTATCTATCTATCTATCTATCTATCTATCTATCTATCTATCTATCTATCCATCCATCCATCCATCCATCCATCCATCCATCCATCCATCTATCTATCTATCTATCTATCTATCTATCTATCTATCTATCTATCTGTCCGTCTGTCCGTCCTTCCGTCCGTCCGTCCTTCCGTCCGTCCGTCCTTCCGTCCGTCCGTCCTTCCGTCCGTCCGTCCTTCCGTCCGTCCGTCCTTCCGTCCGTCCGTCCGTCCGTCCGTCCGTCCGCCTGTCTGTCTGTCTGTCTGTCTCTCTGTCTGTCTAGCTGACTGACTGACTGTCTGTCTGTCTATTCTTCTGTCTGTATATCTGCCTCTCTGTCTGTGTGTCTGCAAACCTACCTACCTACCTACCTACCTACCTACCTACCTATCTACCGATTTATCCGTTCGTCCATCCATCCATCCATTCATCCATCCATCCATCCATTCATCCGTTCATCCATCCATCCATCCATCCATCCATCCATCCATCCATCCATCCATCCATCCATCTAGCTGGCTGTCTCCATAACGTACAATGCAATTCCCTTTTCATTTTTTAGCAGCATCGAGGTAATTGATAAAGTTACATACACTCATCACAGTCGATCTTGTAGGTTGATACAAATAGAGTTTACTCAAAACTTTCTGTTTCCTCACAATTTCAGTTAGCAAGAAACACAATTATGCAAATTTTACCCATCAGTTTTTAAAGGAAATTATGTTCTACCTGCATTAAGAAACTCCAGACTTTTCCATATAGTATAATTTATTATGTGATTCCTGTGAGTCCCATAAATTGTCAGTTATGATTCCCCTAAATAGCATTAACCAATTATTATTATTAATGGAGAGGCATTGTGTTTCCTGTGAGGTAGGAACTATATTCTGGAATGTTGTTTATATGAATTCCCGGCGTTAAAACTTTAACGGAAACAAATTTTACATATAGGCAGTCAACATGAAACAGGGTCCTGACAAATACATCACGAAGATGAAAACTGGAGACATGTCCTATTTATGAAATATCCCCATTCACATTACTTGACGTGTGGTGTCCAAGAATGTATATTGCGTTGCAAATATCACGAAGTCCGCAGGCATTTAATTGCTGGAAGTCAAGGGAGGTGAATAAGGAAAATCCGTGTCATCTCGGATGTAGTGCTGTTTCTTTGATGAAGAGATACCGAAGAGCGTATCGCCTCCGTATTCAAAGGCTACGAAACGTCGGTAACTATTTTACAGTCGACACAGCCTAACAACCCGGAAGACTTGGGATCTTCATCCTCACCACTTGGAGAACCTCAAATCTCGCATTTCAAGAAACCTCCCCATATCTGTGATAATTTCTAGATTCGGGTACAGTTTGTGTCCGCGTCGTTACGTGATTAGAGCCGTGATCTCATCAGAACTTGTGTGGTCTGTTCTAGCTTGCTTTTTATTCGCAACATCTCGTGTAGGCAGCCTGGGCGTCTTCTTCCCGCAGTGAGTCTGCCTCACTGCCACCCAGATAGCAACGAGATGTCGTTGTATTAATACCGTAAACCAAGCACTTTTTTCCACTATTACCCGGATAACAAATTAGTTACACAGCTACTGTGCATTCGAGACTCTAATGACAAATAACTACAATTAAACTTCTTAAGAGTGTATGGTAAAGTTTACAGCTGCTCAACTTCCAACTGTCGCGTTTATTTGGTGGCTGTACATCCTTGTGAAGCTAAAGGTAAGGTTGTCCTTGTGTTTATTTAAGCACTGCACCATCAAGATATACGGAAAGCCAGCATAACGCCCAAGTCCGGTTTTCTGAAAGACTCAAATTTAATTTTAAAATGTGTCACATCTATGGGACAAATATTAATTTCGTAACAGCTACCTTAACCTAGGCATTACTGTGCAGCGTATTCTAACATAAGCTGTTCCGCATTAAAGCAGCAGTGACCATTCTTGCATTTCAGAATTGGTTGAAGTTATATATTTATACCACGTAATAAAAGCACAAATTTACAGAAGAAACCTTCATACTGCTCGCGTCTTCTCCATATCTTTTCTTCTTCTTTCCAGTCTTTTTTCTTTATCTTGCTGCTTTTCTCCTCCCCTCCTTTCACTTTCATTCCTTCCTTCTCTATGTATTCATCTGTCTATCCACCTACCCATACGTCTACCTCCCCACGTATTTATACATACATCACTCTTTCATTCTTCTTGTTTTCTTTCTTTCCCTTCCGAGCTCTATTTCTTGAACGTTGTTGTTGCAATATATAAGCGCGCGAAATGAAAAGAGATAAATAATGAAAAATAAGAAGCAGGTGACGACAATGATGATGATGATGATGATGATGATGATGATGACGACGACGATGATGATGACTACGTAATGAAAATGATCTTTGTGATAACAATGATATTATTGAAAGATAGTGCATGATTTTAGCAAAGTCCGTCACGCTCTCGTATGTTCCTCGTGCCACCGCCTGTGAACGTGAGCCCATGCGATTTGCATAGCGACACACGGTGTGTGGCATGGCAGCTATTGTCCCATTAGCTGACTGCACAATGGTACATGTGATCAACACACAATGTAACGGATTGGTCATTCGCGTTTAACATTTAGCTAATATTTCACCATCATGCAAGGTGTCCTGCCACCCAGCTACACTACCATAAAGAATGTCTCTTCCACGTGTAATTGTTCAATTAATTTTCACTGTGCGTAATAAAGAATTTTTCATTTCAGACATCAGGTATAATAACGACTTAATTTTAACAACTGAAAAATTCTTTTCAGCGCAATTAAATTTCCAATCCTTTGAATAAGAACTGGTTTATATCCCCTTTCTTCTTCTCTATTCCTCCACCTGTGTTGAATAATTTATACTTCTTTGGCGGGATTGTCTTATATTATTCGAGTCTTGGAACTGCAGTAAGGCTTCTGACTTTTGTTCCGGAGGTTACCCGGTTCTAACCTCGACCGTTATTCTGTCTCTCTGTCTCTGTGTCTCTCTTCACACTCGTCATACTGGACTCTAACCCGAGGTGCTGCAAGTGAGCTCTAACCTGCCTGCCTAAGATATAATATAATACTTTAAATCCCTGGTATTCCAAGAGACCTTCACTCCTGCCACAGCTGTTTATGACAATGTTTCTATTCTTTATCTGGTCAATTTATCTCAGTCTTCTTGAGTGAGTTGTGTAGTAAATAATTCCATGTATTTAGATTATTAACCTTTACAACAGAGTTTTACTGCATGTACCACTACCTGCCTTGATATAGGCATCTCTGTATTTTCTCCTTATGTGTTTTATATTTTTCTTATAATTTCAGAATAAACACCAAGTAAACAGGTAGCATTAACTAAATGAGCTACATAAAGAACAGCGGATGTATTTCCTGTTAACGCCTTTGGTGAATTTCGTGCACAAGAATATTACAACAAACAGCTCTGAAACAACACCCAGCCGATTTACATAGGATATATATCTGTATAAAATAAGATTTTCTAAGCTGTCAGGCTACGTGTTCCCTCTAGAATTAGCCATTTGCTTTCCCTTGTACACGTACTTCTACAGGCAAATCACCAACCATAATGTGGTATGGTTAAAGTAATATTAGCCTGCCTGTACATATAAGTCAATGGATCGAAATCTAAAGTTGTTCGGGTCCAAGCAAGATTTGTATTATTTTACAAGTTTAGAAAATTGGCAGTGCCGGTTAAACCTGATTACTAATTTGCGTGTGTTTCTTTCTGTGTTTCAGGTAAGTCAATTCTGTCACTGAAAGGAATTTCTTTTTTCGAGGGCTGACAGCACCTAGGTCATCGTCGGTACACGTAAGTGAATTATTGACACGTACTTGTACGCTAGTAGCAAATTTTGCAGTATGTAAACTCCATGACCCTGAGGATGAGCGCTGTGAGATTTTCCGAAACGTCAGTAGGTATATACCATTTAAGACAACGCAACGTCCTAACGGACTCGAACCTTCAAAACATGTGATATTTGTTACTTACAAGCAAAGAGTTCTGTGTTTCAACACATACAGTGTCTTTATCAAATTACTCCTGCAGCGTAAAATTTTGAAAAGATGTTTGCCTTTTGTTTTAATTCTCATGTTGAGCTCAACTTTCCGCGTAAGCTATTTACCGTAACTGAAACTTCCGCGGGCACATTGCAATAAAATACTTCGTCAGAGCAGAAGGACAATCCTTTTCACTTTGCTTTTTTTTTTTTAATTTCAAGAAATTTAAAAATGAAGTGCTCAATGGAGCAGGGAGGTTGAAAATTAGCAGTCGTTTAGCTGGTAAAGAAATTTCCTACCTTTTACGGAACTCCAGTTGTTATTAACGTGACATCTTTGCGAGACCACGTAACATGACGCAGAGTACTGACGAAAAGCCGTGTAGTAAGTAATAACTGAAATTATGACCAAACATAACCACCGGCAGGATCGATTCTTTCGCGGGTGTCAATTTTCTTAACCCAGACAGGATGAAACCAGATTTGGTAACACTGGATGTGGATCTCTTGCAGTAGCGGAGAACATGACATACACCAAAATATTAGCCTTGTGCTAACAGGGATAAGAGATACAAGGTTTATTATGAACGGGACTAAAACATGGTTTAAATTAAGGTCGTAATTAACTTAAATCCAATATCGTCCGTAATGACGTCCAGCCCTCGTCAGTTACGTTATTAATTCTTGTGTTGCATGAATTATATGCAAATTTCTTGCATTTTTTCTCATCCCTCTGGATGGTATATGTCATACTAAAAGTAGCGTTAGGCTCTATATTAATATGTGATCAAAACGTTCTGTTCTTTATACTTCGTTTTTTAGTTAGAACATTTGTAGGCCATACCGCACAGGTCACTTGTATCTCAACGCGCGGTGCAAGTATTAATATTCGTGTAGAGATTTTGCTGGACAAGAAAGATGGAGACTTTCTCTCCCGCGCATTTGGATTTTCCCTGCCAGCAGGTATTATTTCCTGCCAACCATTGGTAACTAGCTACCAGCCCACACGGCGTCACAGCCCAGAAGACAATAATCTTGCTACGTTTGACGTTCTCACAGCGGTGCTGATAAAAATACAAGTCTTCTGGGATGTGACGCCGCGTCAGTTGATAAAGTTACCGACATTTCAGCTCCGAGCAAGTCGGAAGAAAGCAGTCAGATCCTCCGAAACTTCGCTAAATATCTAGCTATCGACATTCTGTCATATCACAGAAGACCCGAATATTCGACAGCCGTCTTTATAACCTCGGCTGCGATAACCCCATATCTCGCACAAAGAACTCTTAGATCTGTAGAATTAAAGCTGAAATAAGGCAGGCAATGTACATATAACTTTACATGGAGGCGCGTTCGCGTAACCATTGTTGCAGTGAAAAAATAAGTATTACATATTCTGAGCGTGTGTTTTTAGCCTTAGTTATCCAGCATGCAAAGCGCATGCGTCTTCTATCGTCACCTGTAGTCTGTCTGGCTCTACAGCATTTTTATACATTTTTTCATAAACGGCACTATTATCGGAAAAAAGTTATTTAAATTAAATGTGTTTTGATTCCCTCTGCAAGTGTAGTCTAAAACGTTTCTTATTCTAAGAAGAATTCAGCGACATATGATAATAAATGTGAATAGGTCTTCAGGTAAAATAACCGTTATTCTTCTCACATTTTAATGAAACTCGAATTTTCTCACCAATTTTCTAAATTACTCAAATACCAAATGTCATGAAAGTGTGTAGAGTAAGGCGGGTTCGATTCCCGATGGTGTCACTGGAATTTTTCATTGACATAATCCTTCCGGCCGCCCTATAGCCATTGGGTCGACTCAGCCTCTAACAGAAATGAATACCAGGAATATTTCCTGGGGGTTAAAGGCGGCCGATGCGTATTGCTGACAACCTTACCACCTTCATGTGCTGACTGTCTAAAAATCTGGAAACCTCAACCTCCTGGAAACCTAAGGGATTATCCAGGCCTGTAGTGGCATTTGTTTGCTTTACCTTCCAGTAGGAGCCGAGTTCTTCCATTCAGAGGGACAGAGAGATGGACAGACAGACAGACAGACAGACAGACGAAGATATGACGAAGCTTTTAGTCGGTTTTCGCAATTTTGCGAACGCGCCTAAAACAGAGAATGCTAAATGGCAAGAGTGTACGTGGAAATAAACTGGAACGCTTGTATAGCAACGGAAGGCGTCCGGCCGGACCAAGGCCCGCGTCACAGTCAACCAACCAGAGAAATTCTGATTTTCTGGTGGTGACGCTGTTTGATGGCGCCCTTCTTTTTTATAGCACCGAACTTGAAATGTTATTGCAGTTACAAAATGTTCTGTTCTCTACAGCATCCAGAGCGGCTCTGGGGTCCCCTCATACTACGTAAGTTTAATGGTTAACAGATATTTTCCACTGGCTAAAACAGCCGCGGTCTGAAGCCGACCGCTCACCTTCAACTGATGCTGGAGTTACAATGCTTAGAGCTGGGTTTTTTGTCCAATCTTTTATACATTTCTTTGTGCTGAATTAAGCGCATGGGTAACTTTACCTTTATCGTCTTTTTTTAACATTTAAACGCTGTATTTAAGAACAAAGCGTTGGCGAGAATATATAAAACGTAAGCAGGAAGACTTAACAAGAATATCAATATATTTTGGTGACTAAATTCGTAATCTGTAGGTCATTAGATAGGGTTAGGGTTTTTGAGACAGAATACATGGCATGTATGGGAGAGATGAGAACTGGGTGTAGAGTTCTGGACGGAAAGCGTGAAGGGAGGAGACTTCTGGGTAACTATGCCTAAATGGGAGGATAATATTAAAGTGGGACTTAAAAGTAGTATGTGAGGATACGACCTTTCTAATTCAGAATCAAATCCAATGACGGGTTCTTGTGGACACAGCAATAACTATTCTTGTTCCATAGTAGGCCTAGGCTGCCCAGTTGAGCGCCTGTTGGCTTTGTAAGATTCTGCCTCATGGTCTCACGTAGTTCTTGTTTTCGCTTATTCTGATATGACATTAATTCTGAGACTGGAATTTTTCTCCGTTATGAAGATTCGGCGTTTGTCCTTCTGAATTATGAATTACGACACGGTGTAATTTGTTTATACGTGTATGAAACTTGATATTAAACCTTAAGGGAAAAATATAAAATAAGGATTTTCGAGAATGATGTGCTCAGAAATACATTTGGGCCTAAAAGGGAAGAAATAACAGGAGATCCGAAAAAATTGCGTGAATAAAATCCTTCTTATTTCTGTTCCTCACAAAGTTTCATGCGGATGATTAAATGAAGTGGAAGGAAATTTGCGGTACGGGTGGGACTTATTGAAAAAAGAGAAATGCCTACTGAGTTTCGGTGGTGAAACTTGCCCGAAATAGACCACTTACGAAACTTAGGCGCAGACGAAAGGAAGTACTAAAATGGATCTTAAAGAAACAAGGTGGAAGAGCCTGATTGGGTTCATCTGGCTCAAGATGGAGACAAGTGGCGGGCTGTTGTGGGCGCTGTCATGAACTTTCGGATTCTGTAAAAGGCGAGGAATTTCTTGAACGGTCGAGGAGCTACTCGCGTTTCAAGGGGAATAATATGCTTCATGTAGCTGGTTACTTGCCGTCGAGCAGCCATGTCCAAAAAAAATGGCGTCATGACCCAGATTCTTATTTTCGTAGAGACGTTAGGTTGTCTCAGCTGTTACAAAACTAGGATACACTTGTCTTCCATCAACAACTATCCAAATACATTGTATGTAAAATAAAGAAGTTTTTGAGGGAGAACAAGTGGATTGCAGTTATTGTAAAGAGAGTAAAGAGAACTAAAGCATGAAACAATTGAACGAATCGCTAATATAGCGTTTATTGTGACAATCATTATTGTTACTACCATCATCATCACCACCATCACCACCACCATCACCACCACCACCACCACCACCACCACCACCACCACCATCGTGATAAATGTGAACAGTGATCAGTACACGAACTGAAATCGGTGAAATCTTGCTGATCTTGTAACGAGGCACGTGTAAAGAAAGTTTAGCAAGTCGCCGGTGTAAAAGGAGCAAAGACCCCGTTGCCCTTGTACCAGATGATGGCTATAATGAACGCACGTGAATATTTTCATTACACTTGTCTGCATCTGTCACGGCTTTGGGACGTCAGAGAAGATCTGAATTTAGTGCGGCCTGAGAGCCGGATGTGCTGAAGTGGAGAAGAACACCATTCGTGAGTAAGGTCAGCCCGGTTCTGTAACAGACCACTACATTGGCTCGTCAGACTCTCACTCAGTCCGACACTGTGTGATAAACGCATTTTATTGCACATCCCATACCCACGGTTGATACAGTATGTAAGTTCTCTCTTAGTGACTTAACCTGTGTTCTACAAGCAACGGAATCTCAGCTCCATGCAGCAGTTCGGTAAAAAACTCACAGTCGTTCAGCTGGTTGATATATCTCCTTACTTTTACTGAAGCACGTGTTTACTAAGCGTGTTCAAGAGAGCACACAGCTGGTTCCTATACCCAGCTAGTCGAATCCAATCCCACCTACTCTCCGCCTATAATTCTGTTTCTTAAATTCGGATTTTTCAACAAAAAAATTTTATGCAGTTATCTTCTCCAAAATGCATGTTTGATAGCCTTAATAATGTTTGGCCAAAAACAAAAACTATGAAGCTCCTTGCCACATATTTTTTCCAGTAATCACATGACGCTGCCACTGTTAGTTCAAACACCTTCGTGGAAACTACACAGTGTTACCAAAATGTTGCAAATTAATTGATCTGTGTATTCTGCATGCAAAAATATTTTGCGAAAATATTTAAGATATAACGTACAAGATTAACATTTTGTTTGCGACTTGGTACGTGTATGCTTCTAGTCTTGATCACATGTTTTGTCAGTGAGGTGATTACGATATTCGTACAATAATATAATAAGCAGAGGGTCTCAGAACAGCTTACGGAGGAGTACATCTGGACTACATAATAAGAAAGAACACACTACTGAGAACACCGCACAGTGCGTACCGCTTATTAAGCGCTATTGCGGGAAATACATCAAGAAAAATGAGAAGATGACATGCAGCGCCCATTAGAAGATAATAAATGTACACGAATTTTTTTTTCAGAAGTCGTAAGTGGAACAAAGACCATGCAGGAGTTGGAGGCTTGCTCATGGATGAGAGGATAAAATTAAAATTGATCTTAAATAAGTAGGTTGTGAGGGTGAGGAACGGATTCGACTTGTCCAGCTGCATACAAGGTGAGCATTACCTGTTATCAGCCGCTTAAGGCAGATCCTCTTGCATGGAGCCTGACAGACTGTCCGAACTTGGGTATTTGGAAATACACGGAAACTGAAGGAACAGGGCGTGGAAACCTTCCGGCTGAGCACGAGGTCTGAGCGTCACTGCTACACAGGTGCACGCCGGCTGTAAAACAATAGGGGTACACTATCGGTTTCAGCTCGGAGGATGACAACAAAGGCATTTGATTTCAAAACCAGACAAGGGAGCAGGCGGTTCATACCGCAGCAGCAAGTGTCTGGGTTCCCCCAAGTTGTTAACCCCTATCCGGTCAATTTTATTGTGGTTTCAGTTGGCGGGAAGGAGAAGAGCGATAGAAGTTTCGATGTCGCATTGAGAGGGGAGTAAGTCGGAGGGCTGGACCGATACGGTCTGCAGAGCGCCATGAATAGCAGGGCTGTTACGTAAAGGAGAGCTGGGGACAGACTCGTAACACAACTGTCAAACTATTAGTAGATTTGTGCTGGAACTCCCAAATGACAGCATGACCCATTTAACAGCCGACCTCAATGAGGTGACAAGAATAAAATACTATGAATTTGCACAGAATTGTTAGGCCTCTGTTGCTTAGTTGTACTATGTGTCTGCTTACAGCACTTATTGTATCTTGTTTGTTTCTTGGTCTGCTCAGTGCCACATGCTAACCTACTTAAGATAAATGGCGCCGAAAGATAATACAGTTACTAATGATGATAATAAAGGAAATGGAGTTTAGCTGCTAATAAACACCACAGACAGCAGACAGAACTCCCGAGAACGAAGCAGGAATGCCAACAAGTTGACGTGGCGTTTCGCATAATAATAATAATAATAATAATAATAATAATAATAATACCCTATATTAGGAAGTTTTGGGCGGAAACAAGATGTGCTTGGCCAGAGATAAGTACTTTCATGAGAAGTTGATAAACTGCTGTAAAGTAAGGAAAGAGGATGATTATGACGATGATGATGATGATGATGATGATGATATGTGACTGACTCTTTAATTATACATCCAAGTTTTGATTGGTTGGTAGCATTGCAATGTACAATAATCCCAACCAACCTGAAACGTATTCATACCCACACACACACACAACAAGCAACATCGTCCAATTCACTACTTAAAATTTCTTAAGTAGCAGGAATTGTGTAAAATTTATGCCCTTCATATCTAACAATAGATTGTACTTTTATTCAAACTACGCTTCGCGGAAACCTGGGGTTCCGCAATTATATTTCCTTTATAATGAAATTTGTAAAAAAATATTCTTTAATATGCTTTTATTTAAATGTGGGTTTTTTATTTCCTCTCTCAGCGTTGTGCGTAAACGGCGCTGGATTTTTTTCAGCATAAGTGACGAATATGAACATTTTTTTCTTATGTGTTTAATATTTTATTGAAAAAATGGTTTCACTTTAACACATCAAAGTACACGTTTACCTTACAGGAGTTCCGCGAAATTTCGGATTTAGTCACCAGTTTTCCCCAGATATTGAGATTGGAGACTGCGAAAGACTATTTAGTTTAATAAGTCTCGACTCAATGCAATAACTGAAATAACCAAAGAACACCATGACGGCAACAGATAGTTATTAATAACTGGAGGACTGCTATAAGTTGATTAACTTATTGCCTCAATGCCCTCCATAAACTTCAGATAGGTAAATAAGAAACGACAAGTCGAAATCAGTTTTTTTTTCCTGGAATTTGTCAAGAATTAGACTATTTAACCTATTGTGGCTGCAGAAGTAATTTTTAAAATTAATGCTTCCAAAGTAAATGTGAAACTGTTGCGAACTGCCACATTGTGTGGGTTTAAAAGTCAAAATTATAAAACTTTAAACCCACATCATATGAATTTTCCGTGTCTGTCTTTCCTTGCTAGTTGCATTCAGCTGCATTTAGATCTGCCAATCTTCCGGCCTTCCTGAACGTTCCAACTGCCTCCCAAGTTATTTTAATATTGTTCTTTCTGTCGCGCTACCGCGCAAATCGGGCCCAGGCCGCCTCATTTTGAGGTCTCTAGATCACACGCCATCAGACACACGCACAGCCGGTAGGTTTCCTCTGACTGAGCGATCAACCCGTCGCAGAGGCCGCTACCTAAACAACGCACAACAAACGCAACAGACGGATAGTCATGTTCTCAGCGGGATTCGAACTGGCAGTCCCAGCAATGGAGCGGCCACAGACCTAGGCCTTGGACTGCACGGCCACGGGGCTCAGCCATTTTCTTATTAATATTTCCTTTATTTTAATTGCATTCACGATAAAGTTTCACATCCAAACACTGCTCTCACGAAAGCATCTTGGTTGCTTACGTTCTGCTTTTAGACTAACGCCTGAGTCTTATTCTGACATTACAGCCTTTCGTTCCAAATGACAGATTTCACTTTTCTATAATTTAACAAATTTCTCTCTACTTATTTTAAAGTAGTTTTTCTATTATTCGTGCAAACAAATTTGGTATAACAGCATTAAAAATAAGTGTTTAACAATATTCTTGTGTTATTATTATAGAAGGTTTATTGCGCGTATTTTCGGGATTTTTCTCATTCAAACACGGGGGAAATACATAGAAGAGGATTACGATTTGAACAGTTTCCGCAGCATTATCCTCAGATACGACAGAAAAGTGTAATACCTTAAAACTGTATGGTATGAAATGGTAGGCGACAAGCTTGGCGCGGGAGATGTGATAGTATAGGAACAAAACTGCAGCCAGATGTGAATGGACCGCGAAACAGTTGGCGCATTCCCCGCGGACATCTTGTTCACAGGGACGGCATGTTCTCAACAGGGAGGGATGACATTGCTAACACCCCACTAACAATTTCATGCATAGACCTCCAACAAAGAGCTCATTTCTATAGCCCATATTAAATATTTTTCTGTATATTATATTTCCCATTGGACTGTGTGTATATAAAAGGGATGACTACAAGTATACACACTGATTTTCAATAGGACTTCCATCCACAACTGGTGCCCATATGTAGCTATTCTTATGCCTCCTATTCTCTTCATGAACTTCTCCAAGAAAAACATACAGTAGACCTAGGTGTACATGCAGTACCATACTCAGTATATCGACTGATTTGGTGTTATTTTTGGGCTTGCTGAGCTGTAAGGTCTCTGCACATAATAAGAATACAATATTTCACAGGCGATTACGAGGCTAGTAGCTACCTGTAGACAGATCAGACTGCTTCCTTGTTAAGTCCTTTCCCATTCATTGTACACGATAAACTTACGTTCTCATACCATGCTTTCTAATCTCAACGTTTGAAAGAAATCTGTTAAGGTTACACCCACAGTAATAACTACGAGTGTTCGTATATATGCCAACTGCTTGAGAGTGGTTTGTTTTCTTTGGGGTTGTAAATGGATGTTTCATTACTTAGATTACCCTGTGTTTCAAGTAGCTTAATAATGTAGGAACTTTCGGTGAGTAGCTGTAGGCCTATAAGAGGTACTGAGAATTGTTTGCCACGTGTGCAGTAACTGAGATATCAGTTAGGGAAGTGAAAGGTAAATTTCACCCTATAACCTACCATGAAGGCACAGGCAGGGAGTAGAGGTGTAGTTCTACCCTTTCTTTAACCTCGGCGCTAGAAAGGGGTGGGTGGTCAACGCCACGCCCCGGCCGCTTTGCCCCCGGGAAAGAGACCCGGTACCCATTTTACAGGAGGCTGATTGGGCGCCAGAGCCGGTCTGGACGGGTGCAGAAAATCTCGCTTCCACCGGGTTTCGATCCCCGGACTGTCCAGCCTGTAGCGAGTTGCTATACCGTCTACGCTATCCCCTGCCCAATCAGGGGAGTATAGCCGCCAAATTTAAAACGGCGATAATCAGAAAACTTATTAGGATAGTCTAAACACTCAGTTTTTACAAGCCTCTAAGGACGTACATAAAATCCAAATCCATAAAAGAAGTAAACTATTAGTATTTTTGGAAATTGCCATTATATAATTTTGAGAGCAACATTTTAATAATCCGATGGTCATTGAAACGACACACAGATGTGTTTACTTGCAACTTCCCGCACCAGTTAATTTTTCCACGCACCGGTCGCTGATTAAATATGAAAAAGATGTACACGTCTATTATGTCCACTATTATAAGTCTCTTTGTTTGCCTGTGCATTCTAGCACAGTTTCTGCCCTGAGAGCTTCCATTATTTCCTCATTTCTTTTGTGGTTCCATTTTGTACAACCCGCTGTGCGCCTCATAAACCGCATTTCTGCTGCTGTGATTCTGGAGAGATCATGTCAACAGAATGGACAGGAGAAGGATCCCCGAACAAATTCTGCATTGCGTGCCTCGGGGCGGAAGATATACGTATAGGGTCCGGCAAAAGGGTAGCTCGAGCCGTACCAGACCGCATGGTCCAGCGCATGTTTGGAAGACTATGATCATGATTAAATCTCTTCGTTTGTCACGTTCTTAAAGGCAATTCACATGTTTGCAAGTTATACGAGGTTCTCTGTACACCCCTTGCTTTTAAATTATTCCACATATCTTACATGTGAACTCAGCAATGCGGTGGGAAGAGCAGAAGAGACGTCATGGGGTTAATTTGTGTTTGCCTGTGTTCTCAGGCCTACTTCTTTGATCATTTGTCGTTGTGTTGCATTAAAAACTGAAGACAGGTACATGCTAGTGGAAGACCGTTATAAGAAAAAGAATACTGTAGTTACAACTCATTAAGTATGGAGTCCTTTTTAAAATGTGGTGTTCTGTTTTAACTAATGAAGGAACGCCATGTCCGTTTTTTCAAGTTGTCCTCCGGGAAGGAGGTTCTTTCTTTATATATAAAGTTCCAGTCCATCGCATTTCTATCGATTACAGTGCAGCATCAAATTTTATTCCTCGTTCTAAAGCATAATACGCTTATGGGTTATATGGCATTTGTGGAAAAGGTCCTTTGGAAATTCAACGAGGAATCTCTTGTAACTGAAACAACGTAATTGTTGACGCACTTCGACGAACCCTCTGTCCCACGCTAAGAAGAACTAGTTTCTATGTATGCCAAGTCAATAATACATACACATTATCGATTAATCGCAAACCGTCTCTTTCTTTATATACGAACATGTGTGTATGTGTGCGTGTGTGTGTACTGGGCATGCCACGAGGAGTCTCCAGAGAGATGCAAGCAAGACGGGAAGAAACTTCGTCTACGCTGTATTTCGAAAAATAAGTCCACTTGCCAGTGATATAAAAGATAAAAAATGTAACGTTTTTTCTGTCCAATCCATCACTCGTATAGGGGGCTTAGATGTATAACCCCATCAGTCTTAACCTCGCTTGCAGGTGGAGGTGAGTGGTTAACTTCACTCCCCGGCTGCTTTATGCCCGGGAACGAACTCTCATACACCTTGAAAAGGAGGCTGGATGGTTTGTGGAGAAAAGGAAATCTCTTTCTGCAGCAGAGATTCGAGTCCCGGACCGTTCAGCCTGTAGCTAGTCGCCATACCGCCTGTGCTATCCTGACTCCCTCTTACCTGCATTATTCCCCACCCCACCTCTCATGGCGCGGCAGCCCCTATTCGCTTCACGATCACACTGAAACACACTACATTCGGTATGTATCCTCTGGACAGGTGATCAGCGTGACGCAGAGACCTCTACTTAGCGACACGCAACACTCTCAAGAGACAAACATCCAGGACCGGGGCGGGATTCGAACCCGCAATGCCAGCAAGTGAACTGCCGAAACCCACACCTTAGACGGCGCGGTCACTGTGATCGGCTTTATCTGCATTACAGGGGAACAAAATCAGACATAAATGATACGTGTGAGGCAAGCATATTGTTCAGCAAGAGCCTAGTGGTCATGCGCATATTTGCCTTCCCGTCCTGCCTACCTGCAACCCGCGCCTTCTTGTCGCGTAGCCGTATTATGTATGACTACGAATTTTGACACCCAAAAGAGGAGGACGAGAAGGGCTTAGCATGTGGCGTGCACTGCATGGATCCACAAGGCACATAACGTTTAAGTCGGCACGTCTAAACAAAAGCAACCAATGGCGGGTAGAAGACGTGGCACATTTATAGTATGTTTAACGGTGATATCAGCAGCTCAGACTATGCGGAATGGTACGTCCGAATTATAACGAGTGGGAAAAAGTGTGGAAGGATGCGATCCTCGCCTAACGGAAGGTACCATGCCGGCATTTGCATGGAGGGATTGAGGAAAAACGCGATGCTACTGTCAGTTCATTCGGCGTCCGGACTAGGATATGACAATTGGGCCTCTCGAATAAGAAACGTTAGTGCTGTCCACTCGACTGCAGTGTCCTGCACCAGAACGTAGAAGCAGGGATAAAATAAAAAGTATATTAAAGGACAGGATTTGAGGATGTTGACTGGATTAATCTAGGTGCTAACTGGACCCAAGTGCAGGCTTTTGTGTCGACGGCAATGAATGAGAATTTTTTGACTAAACTGAGGTCACGGAAAAGCCCTGTGCCTCTGCCACCCCGTATATCTTCCTCGAGTTGTTGCTCTTCCGTGTCCAGTTGTGTAGCAATCCTGTTCACGAGAATGCTGGTAGTCATGAGAGTAGCCACCTAATAGTTTTCTGTAGTGAAAAGCGCTTTGGTCTACCTAACTTGGTTCGGGTGCCTGGAGGAGGATGGAACACGAGGCAGGGGGCGGGAATTCGCAATCGTCACCGTAACCTCCATCCATGGGACTACTTCAGAGGCTTCCGTATAGCGTAGTGAATGTTCACTCTTGAAATATTCCCCTGCTGCCTGGACTTAGCTAAGTCCTTGAAGAACTTTATCGTTGTTTCGAGATTATGTCCTAGTAGCTCTGATAGCTGCGCCGAGAGAAGGGACAGGTGAATGACATGTGAACTGATGTGTTAGGATGGAGATAGCGCTGCTGGGTACTGGGAGGCGACAGAGAGAAGAATGTACCGAATAAGTCCCTAATTGGCCTTGCCATACCAGCCGTGCTGATGGGGGAAAGATCAAAACAGGAGATGATACTTCTAGTAGGTTTTAATTTTGAAAGAGCTGAATAATCTGAGAAAAAAACAAAAAAATTCAGATAATAAAAACAGGATTTACAAGTAAAGGCGCTTGAATTTAATGAGTAATGATACAGAACTGGATTTGATGGAGGAATTTTGTTGCAGAAGCGGACAGAAACCTAAATAAATAAACAGTACAGTAGTGTATATGAAATTCACTTATTGCCTAGTGTTATAATAACAACAAAGGACCGGGATCAGGTATAGCGTTGTTCTGTGATTGTTCGTTTTTCGCCTGTTAGCTCAAATGATTTAATTTATACAAGAGGACAGGCGTACTCCAGTGGATTGCACACATATTGAATCTGCGTCATTTGCAGTTTTTGGAATCTTATGAAGGTAATATTTATTTACTCTGCATGAAAATATATTGTATCAAATCTGATTACAAAAGACCAGCAAGTTTGCTTAGACGGTAACGCACCTGACTTTATTCGGGAGGTTTCCGCTTCGAATATCGGCCGGAATACCACCTAATCTGAGTTAAATTTTCGTGTCTTTTCAGTCCCTTCAGAAAATATCTGGATGCTACCTGAAGTCAGGCCACGATAATTCGCTCTACGTTCCTTTGAATTCAGCATTCAATGTTAACTCTACAGTTAGAAGCCATATAATATGAGACACTGGCAGCGCAGTTCAGCAAGCCACTGCACAAATCGTGGATGCGTACTGGGACATCAGATACCCTTAATCATATGTTCTTAAATATTGCATTCTGCAGAAACTGTCAAACGAAATTTTGCATGTTAATGAGATCTAATAATTACACATCCAGTAACTTTATGTACGGATAACTGTGTTTAAGCGAATGTGCGCTTTTAACTGCACATTTATTTTATTCTGGGTCGCGACATTGTATAAACATTGGTGGTTGAAACATTTTGGAGGAAACTGCTGACCCCATCTTCCGTTTTACTCTGAAACTAGGAACTGCGGATTCGATTCGAAACGTCGGTAATCACATACACTACCATTCGGCGTCACAACCCGGAACAGCACGTTGTAAATGTTCACGCCATGAAATCTCAAACCTTGTTTGAAACCAGAAACATTTTTCTCCAGCTTAGTATAAAGTGGGGTTTGTACTGGACTGACCATCAAATTCGCTTGACAAATACTGGCCCACCCTGAAAGCCAGTATCCAGTTTTTTCCTTAGCATATGAATACACATTTTGGTTTTTTATATACAGATCTGGACAGGCCCTTAGGATTCCAGGAGGTTGAGGCTCCCCTAATTTGTAGACATTCGGCACATGAAAGTGGCAAGGTTGTCAGCCGTACCCACCGACCCCGCTACCCCCCCCCCGGCCCCCCCCCGGAAATATTCATGGTACTCATTTCTTTTTGAGGCTGAGTCGATCCCAGGGCCATAGTGCGGCTGGAAGGATTAAGGTAATGAAAAATCTCAATGACTGTCCGGAATTGAAACCGCGACTCTCCGGAATTTGTTGTATGCTCACATTATTAGGCCTACTGATTTTAGTCATAACAGATTCCTAGTAAGTAGAACAGTCCAGTGCGGCAATGACCGCTGACGAATCGTGGGCATGAGCAGATGCAGTGCTTCATTTCTGCACCTTCATCTGTCATTAGTCTTGTGGTAAGACAGAAGGATGCAAGTCCCCAAACACGCTACAACCAACATCTTTAACTTTCAATTACGGCTTTAAGCCCCGAGCTACAAAGAAGCCCATTGTCGTTAGATCACTTTGCAGATAGAAAGGCAGTTTAGCGCAAGAAAGCAGAACGCAATCTATTGCGTAACTTTAAAGTTCTAATTTCTTCCTTCCTCATGTCTTATTGCGTGCTTATATAGTGCCGGTGTCAGGTTCCTGCCTATCGTCTTCCCCTGACCTTCTCAACGTTTTCTTGCTGTCACAGTATAAGAGCAGTGTCCAGTGCTCTGAGTAGAATACACCTCACTCGAAAACATCTTCTGATTGCAAAATTAAAGTTTGTTCTGGAAGCGTTATCACCATCGTCGTTTACTCTAATATAATGTCGTCAGCTACAGCCGCAGTACGGTATCATTTTCGCCATCCTGATCATTATCACCACCACCCCCAGCACCACTTAAAGTATATAATAATAATAATAATAATAATAATAAGAATAATAATAACAACCTCCGCTTAAAGTGCATCATCAATGTCGCCGTCGTCATCATCAGAATCGTCATCATAATAACACTCACTGGCCGTTTGTCTAATTCTAAAAGGTACTTTTTATCCAGACCAGGCAGTGAATTTGATTCGCGAAACGTGAATGTTATTATCATGTGCATAAATTGTTGCAATTTGCCTGTTGACTTTGTCTCTGTAATTTACTGAAGTAATTCTACTTTACGTGCGGTCAAAGGAAGCGTACTGTTGAGGGGAATATACGTTCTGCATACATAAATATTACACTGGTTTGGCTTCATAAACACGTACCCAGGTCACACGTGTGGATGATCATCAGACGAAAAAGAAAAAAATATTTTCTGTCTTTATTATGGCTTTCATGACGAAACATAAATCAATACACAGTATCCTTTTCAAAATTTTGTGAGCACATGTCAGTAACATTTCTCAAAAGGGAACCAGACATTGAACGTAAAGTCAGTTAACACATTTAGGACTTGGCTTCATCTAAATTGTAAGCAAAATTTAAATGTCTACTTCACAGAGAACACAGTCCCCCTCCATTACGAAGACCAGCAGGCCAATTCCGTTTAGGGAAATAACCTATATTCATTTAGACAATAACATGAAACCTAAATATAATGTGTGGGAAAACGCTGCGTTTTTAATGAACAGCAGGGATGCCTACATTTATTACTGGGCTTTAAACGATTAATTACTCATATCAAACGCAACATTAAAATCACGTACACAGTACATAGCATGACGAAGTGAGGAATGTTCCCGAATCGTGTTACAGAATCATCAGGGTGCTGGCGAATTGGGAAGCTGTGTGAAAACAGCAATCTGTTTTGTAGCGAAGATAAATCATTCTTCTTGTCCACTGATAGCTTGGGGGAGCTGGGGAAGGATTCTTCTATAATGACAGCATTAAAATGAAAGGCCCAACCACTGTAGCCAGCATTACCCAGCAGTCACTTCCTTCTTGTTTTACACCATGGCTAAACAAATTGCCATCAGCAAATTTATTTTCAATCGGTAACGCCACTTACATGAGTTAACATAACATTACTACTGTTTCTCGTTATCTTCTTCCTTTTCCTAAGCGGTCTTCAACCTTCCTTCTGTTTTGAACTGAAATCCTTAAAGGAAACTCGTATTTTCTAGAGGCTGCTGTGGTTCTGGCTCCTAAGGCTACAATCTGTTCTGTGTGTGCAAGTAATTTTGGTGATGCTAAATGACCAGTTCATCTAGTCACGGTTCTGTCATCCTTAGCAATACAGGCGTGACACTTTACGTTAAAATAATTGCAGTTTGCAAAGATGCATATTTACACAATCACTTGAATTTTTATTCCCAGGAATCGTCACTCCTCTGCCGTTTCCTCTGTTTATGGCAAATTCGTGTAGCAAAATGTAATAAAGCTGGAATAAGAACTCATTTACGTTTCAAGGAAAATTGTTAAAGGCAAACTTCGTAAACATATCTAACATCAGTAGCTCGAGGCTTTCTTGAAATACAGCTATATTTACATTAAAATATACCAATACGTCACAATAACAAAATGCACGAAGCAGTGCTGCTACCTAGAAAATATTGCACCAAAATTGCGCTTTGTAATAAATTACATACATTTTGCACAGGGTGTAATTTTTTTCAGAACGTGTTCTAGCCTGTGTTTCTTCCCCTCGAACTTGAAACGAGCCGAATAGCTCCGCCCTACCCTATTTAGAAGTATGCTAAAATTCAGTTCCTAACTCACAGAGAACATATTACATGCGCATGGTAAAGACCAACATGTTAATATTACTTAGGGAAAAAATATCTGCTTATTATTCGCATGTTTTGCGTGGGCAAAATGGAAGGTTTTTAAACGTACAAGGTACGCGTGATTTATCGCTGGGCTTTAAATGGTGAAAAACAAGCATATTTCAGAGCAAGATCAAGCGGTACACTGACACGGCAAACATATATGCCGAGGACAGTCGGTTCCAGTCTCTGCCGAGTTACTGGCAACCCTGAATGCGGGTAGCTTTGTCGTTCCCTCGCCGAATTCAAGCGAAGGGATATTAAAAGTAAAACATGATTACCTCCTTTCAGATTCTGACGATTCATAACGGCGTACTTATTTCATTAGACGCTTTATAAATCCTGTAGTTTAAAAACCCCACTCAATAACCTGCGAATCGTCGCTAAACAGATGCGGCATGTAACTTAAACTATATCACGGGTGTACAAATTTTCCAAAAATCTAGGAGCCATCTGCAAATTCTAGGCGCCAGGAGGGTGAATAACAAGTTCCATACTGAGGATCAAAAAATTAGGCGCCACCGTGAAGAGTTTAGTTGCCACGGCAACTTGATGCCCAGGATTTGTGACTTCTGGCTATGTAGTTTATATACTTTATATTTCCTGTGGTGCAACAGACGATATCGGGCCTAAGCCGCCTCCTTTTGGAGGTTTCTAGATAACACTAGGACACACCACAGTCGGTAGGACTCCTCTGGACAAGGGATCGGTCCGTCGCAGAGACCTCTACCTGACAACACAAACATTCGCAACAGACAACCATCCATGGCCCCGGTGGGTTTCGAAACCACAATCCCAGCAAGCCCTCGGCCTAAGGCCCACGTCTTAGACCGCGCAGCCACTGGGATAAGCGTAATTTATGGACACTCTGTATGCGAATGCATACATATGTACGTGTTTATCTTTTTTTTCGGTATACAAGGGGCATAAAAAGCGACGAACATGACGTGCATTTACTGGTCACTTCATGTGGACACGTATCGCTTATTACACTCGATGCGAGTCGCTTTTGCTAATGATAATTAAGTAAGATTCATTTATAACAGCCGTCCAGATCGGGCGCTTTTTATGCCTTCGGTTAATACGCAGGTCGCTTATTCTTTTCAGCTGTTCAGAACCTGCAGCCGGCAATGTGTACAAATTTCACACGACTACTTCAACGGAAAAAAGTTGAATCAAAGTCACTTTATGAAATTACGAAATGGACATCGGTCTCTTTCTACGTAATCTGTTACTCAAATGATCCACAATCCACAATTTCCTACGAAATTATGACTAACCCTTCCATCGTAATACTGCACGAAGATTTAAGGAGTCCTCTTTCCGATAACTTCACATCATTACTGTAGGCATCTTATGTTCGGTATTGTTATCTACAGGAGTTAGAGCTTCAAAACAAAGGAGTTTCCATACTCTATGTAATTTAATTCTTACAAACCTTGTGGTAGAAGTCGAAAAATTGAACATTGCCAGCAGAATCCTCCGCCATTGTGCACGATTTTCGCCTAGTCCTTTCAGCGTGACCTCGTAACGTCGATCTTAATATTACCATCCTATCTCTCCACTCTTGTCTTTAGAGAGTTTTTCCTACCAAAATTTTATGCGCACTACGTTTTTCGCTACCATATTCACATGCCCAGTCCATCAAAGTTTTCTGGATTTCAGTACCCTAACATATTTGGTGGTCTGTAGAATTCACGAATTCCTTCATATGTTGTAAGGCTTATTTCATTTCCTTGCACCTTCGCAGATCCAGTATTCCTATTCTCATACCACTACAGCCACGTCTGTGATTGAACACAATGTTAGTAACAGTGGCTTTTGTCATTTGTGTAGTAATTTGCCGTTACGAAATTGCACCAGAATTGTTAAATCCTACCTAATGGTGGTTTCATATGAGGTGCTATCACAATATTTGCCTGGAGCGACAGAGAAAAACCACGAACGCTCTTGATTAGGATATCTAGTGCTCCACCCGAGGTTCTAACCGGGCGCGTTTGGAATACAAGTGTGTGGTGTTGCCGCTGCACCATCCTGGTCGGTACAGACATTCGGTCTTAGCATTCGTTGCTTTCCTTCGTGCAGCAACACGACTTCTACTGCCTGGACTGTTTGAGCCTTACTTCTGAGTGCCATAAAGCACAGATCTATAACGTGTTACGTACTTTCTTCATTGCAAGACAAAAATAAACAGAAGATTAACAATCTATGAAATCGCATATTGAATAATTAGCAATTTTATGAACCTGAGAGTATGTATATGCTAGCATTTCAATCCATTCCGGAATTATTAACCGTATTTCCTGCTCAGTCATCTATTGCTGCCAGCTCATTGTCCATTAATTGGACAGAAAATTTTATGAATTTTAAGAATAGACTGCCTGTATAGTTAAAAGTATATATTATTAAAGTCGTAATAGTAACTTTTTATTCGACTTGTTTGACACGAACATGTAAGGTGCTTATTTAAGCATGAGTTGTCACGTAATTCCTTTCTTTTTTGTGTTGGCATGCACTTCCATGAAATTGTTTCACGTACAGTTCGTTCTCACGGGCGGGCGCAAGCACAGCAGTCATGTTTTGGCCCGGATGCCTTGCATACCGTTATTCTGTCTCTCACTTTATCAATATCTTAACGCCACGTTCTGCATCTCCTGTCTTGAGACAGGTACTGACTCCAGGAAAGAGCGTTCCTTTGTCTTACACGCGAACCTACAATCAGACACATGATGCACAGATTCTAACGTCCTTTCCAAACAGGCATCACAACGACAAACAGAAGATAAGTACCTGTTAATGAGAACGCCAACATTTATATCGACAACGCAGTTGAGTTATGAAGGTAGTGTATAATATATACATAAATTTATATTAATCAACTCCTGCCTCAGAAAGGAATTTAATTACTTTATTAAGCCTACTAAATTTATTTAAGGAATCGAATGACAAAAGAGTTGTGAATTATGGATTCAGTAACTGTGAAAAAAAGCCATCATGTCTGTTTAAGTTACATTCCCTGCGTCTGAATATATGAACTGGCGAAGAAACGGGAACCCTCAACCAGGAAAAACTGGCTTCAGGTCAATGAATACGAGAAAAGAATAAAAAATAGGATCATTAATGTTTGGAAGGATACGTTACCTCCCCAGATTTTTCCCTTATAACAAAGGAATTTGGCGTAGAATTCATAGCAAAAACCGAGATTAAACGAGAATAAATTGTTTGTTTGCGTCATTCCAAAAATTCCGATGTCAAACCTGGATCCGATATAGTTAACAGGATTTTTGCACCATTTCTTGACTGACACTGGGTCCTCACCATAATCCTATCTGGAAGAAGGCATTGTAAGCTAGTAAGGGGTTGCAAGCTTTCGTGATCTGTGTCGCGTGATGCACGGAGCTTTCGCTTCGCACTTTCTACGATAAATAAAATAAGGCCTATGCTTATTTATTACAGATATGCCAAAAAGTCTGTTACTGATAAATATTCAATCCTATGAGGCTAATCTCGTAACAGATACCACTGCAGTGGGTCAGATACTTTTATTTGTATTCTATTTAATGAAGTCAGTCACCTGTTAGGTCTCTATACCGTCTGTCAACAAACTGATATAGTATATAGTATAAGGCTTTATTGTTGCGTATAGGAATGATTACTGATTCCGGAATTTACTCACCTTTCTGCTACATCGGGCAGCTGGCAGATTATTTTTACTGTGTCATTATGATAAAAATATTAATAGAGTAAATTAAACTAATTCTTAAATTCATAGTCGATCAACAGCATAGTAAATAGGATATAAGTCAGTGTACGAAACTGGGCAGTTTGTATACTGTAGTGGTAACATTAGCTCTGGTGACTGTTAGTGCATTGCGCAGTGTATCAATGATGGAAGTGGGGGCAATTTTGTCTCTCTCGACATGAGCTCTGTTTCTATCTTGTTTCATTATAAATCATTTTATGCCTTTCCATTAGGTAAAATATTTACGCAAAGGATGATAAATGGCAATTTAAAATCACAAAGGGAGTTACATGATTTAATTATAAAAATGCTCTGCACTGAGTGCAAACCTATAACTCTCATCGGGACGCAGGAGCCTATTTTATCCACTGATTCATCATGCTTTCTTTTTTTATTTTTCACACTTTAAACCTTTACAAGGGACATTATTTTTGTGCATCTGTTGCATAGAAACAGGCTATTTCATGATAAAACTATGTAAAATAAAAGGCGCTGACATTCATCTTACGAATATTGACACCGTCTCAGTTTGGGCTACATTTCCGACGTTTATGAGACACTTGCGTGCATTTTCAAGGCAATTTACTGAGAAGATGTCCTTCATTTTCCCTTGGTAATTTAGAGAATATCTACAAAACATCGATAGTGTAGCCCACATCCATATAGTGTCGTACCTAAAATGAGGCAATGAAAACAGAGACATTAAGAATCTCTGAACATAAGCAACACAACTCACACTTACATTCTGTCACTTCATCGAGACGGTTAGAAACACGGTTCCCTGAAAGTCGGTAATGCAGCTTGCATCTTGCAAACACAATCAAGCTGAGTGCTGAACAGACGTGAGCGCCTGAAATCATCTATAAAATAAAGCATGCACTCGCCACTTCTTATGGGACATGTTTAACATTCTAGATTGTTCATTAGTCATTTCGGAACTTACATTAGTGGAGCTAATGAATGCCCTGCTCTCAAATTGTTGTGCTTGATAATAAAAAGATGTGGCGGTCAGGTCGATGGAAGAATCATCGCACTAACAGATAGTTGATACCTTGATCACGTTTTGGCCGGGCCCTGGCTCGCATTGCGGGTTGCAGGGTCAAGGCGCTGTCCATCCGTCACTGCTGAGTTGCTGTCAGGAGCCAGTTTTGGGTCGGTCAGTCAGGTACACTCCCGTCACCTGAAACATAATGAACAGCAATGACCTTGCAAGCGTTAAACTCACCGCCACATAAATGAACATGTTTGAAAGGCCTTCATAGCTGAAGTTTCAGTCCCTTAGGAATTAGCTGAGTGGAGTTGACTCCTTTTTGAGCAGCTAACCGTCGTTCAGATATTTAAGAAATTTCTCCGCTTTATGGAACCTGAATATTCATTACCGTGTATAAAGAAGTCTGCCCCACTTATGCAACATCAGCACCAATCGTAAGCCGTTCAAGAGAAAGAAAGCTTAAAATACTTTCCTATCCAATTCTCACCGATTTCCGAAAGACCGTCGCTTTCTGGAAGGTTTCCAGGCTTCGCCTCTTTGTTCTTTTGGTAAGGGCAACATGTACTCGTAGACGAAGTGGGGTACGAAGAACTGGTGGAATAATACAGGTAAAAGCAGGAGTACTCGGAGGAAAAACCTGTCCCATTGCCACTTTGTGGACCAATAATCCCACATGGACTGGCTTGGGATGCAGCCAGGTTCTCTTCACTGAGAGAGTACAGACTAAACGCCTGAGCCATGACACGGCCTTTAAATATGAAACCTAACCTAACTGTACTTCAAGATTTAGCTCGTACCGCACAGTAAACGCTCGGTCTGTGCTACGAAAACAATTAACACTTTCAGTGGAAATAGTCGCTGTTTTTTCTCAGACACGTACAAAACATAGAAATACACTTTATAGATCAGATATAGCAGTTTTTAATGGTAAATTTATTGGTAAAATGGGCTTTAAGGGGTTAACATAGGTCTTGTTAAATAATTTAGGAAATAATCAGCAAAGAATCGTATACCTGCGTGTACATGTTACGTCTCAATTTCCGGGTTTATTATGATAATCCGCAATACTGACCTGTATCTTTACCTGGAAGGCAATATTTTTAAATTAAAAAATATAAACGGAAATATTTTCCTCGGTTCGTCCACTTAGAAACTTCACGTACATTGACTGACAGTACCTACACCGGTCAATTTTATGTACATTAATTTCTTTCCTTTTAAAGACTCGCTCCAAAGGGAAAGCACCGACGTTCAGTGTTCACTGGCATGAGACAGACGAAGTTTAATTAAAAGTGTCCGGAATGTGCTTGTGAGTGCTCACTCTTTCTTTCAGAACATCAGCCTCATTCCTCTAGTGTAAAGTATTACTTTTCCTTATATGGATTCTGGTTTGCAGCCAGAAACAAAATATACGAGTACTTCGCATTCATACGTCTTTACGTAACTGGCATCAAATTCAAAGAAAATTCTTGTCTTGGACGGAAAGAGGATCCCAAAATCTGTATCACAATAAAGTAGTGCGTTTTTGTTATACGTGTTAAAGCATATTATACAGAGAAGACGCAAGTATTGTTTTATATATACTGATTTGTAAAGAAAAGCAGTGGTTTTGGTCTGGGCACTCTTGACTGTTCAGATATTTTCCCCAGGTTTAGAGTCTGTCAAATTCTAGTAAATAGCCATTAGGCCTATACATAGTAGAAAGTCATATGTTTTATCATATTTTATTAACACGGAACAAACGTAAATACATATTTAGAAATTAATTTCATTGTAACTCTGTAATGTGAACAGGATTTACGATCAAAATATTTAAATGACGGCAAGAAGGCTTTGTTATTGTCGTAAACAGCTGAGTTATATAAGGCCGTAATTCCTGGGCTTTAAATCGTCAGTTTAAAATGGACAAGGCTAGAAAATAAAAATGCGTGTTTCGCTTTTTAAATAACACAAAAGGAGCACCATTTGTGAAACTATGCAACAAAGTGCAACTTCCTTGGATTATTTTTTTTTTTTTTCAATTTAACCCAACGTCAATCAAAGACACACTTCGTAGGTCTACAAAGAACTGTAATTTGGAATCAATTCGTAGTATTGAAAACTTTATAATAAATTTTCTCACCAGATAACTCACTTCCAAAGAGAAGATCTGAACGCAACAACCTCACAGGTAGCCCAGAGTCTACTGATATAAGCAGAAGAGTGTACAGAGGGATCTGAAAGAGGAACGTGAGTTTTTTTTTTCAGTCAGCTGAAGTACTGGGTGGGCGGAAAGGTGAAATGAGCATTTTGTGAATTCACGTCTCAGATGACGGACCTGCTGCAGCGTCGCATGCAAACCATCTCTGTGTTGTGACTGGGGTTCATATCACAGCTGCACCGTTAAATTCATTCACAACAATGTATTTGAAAGGCGGTCCAGTTTCGGCTGCACTTTTAGCTCATGTTACAAAATCTGCCTAGGCTGGACTGAAAGATAAATGTAAGAACACGCATGCACACGCAAACAGAAAATAGTTATGAATTTGCCAATGCCTTGAATAAAGATAATCTTTTTTATTACTGCACCAGAAAACAGCAAAGGATTACGAAACCTTTTAGGCGTCTGTACGAAGGGAAAGTCCTATATGAAGACGACCTCCGTCCCTCGCCCTTCCTTTCCCCTGTATCTCTGTCCGCCCATCCGTCCGTGAGCCCATCTGTCCGCCCTTTGTCTGTCTGTGACCTGTTGTCATCATCTAAACCGTTTGTCGGATTTTCATGAAATTCTTTATAGTACTGTGCAAAGATTTGTCGACCATGACTGGGTTTTGTAAAACTCGGCCACTGATAGCCATCATTTACTTATGGGCGTACAAAAATTTCAGGATGGAAGGTCTCCGAATAATAACCCTGGCAGTTGCGAGTTTCGTGAAAATCTATGCAGGGAAAGCCACGCTGTACTTAAGGGTGTAAATGAGATTTTGCCCGTACTATCTACGTTTTGCGTCCGATTTGGATAAAATTTTGGACAGCAGATATCTACAGAAATGTATTGCGTGACTGTGAGTTTCACCATTGTCGTAACAGTGGACCCCCACTCTCCCCGGGGGGGGGGGGGAGGTAAACTAATTTGTAACCATACTTCCCACATCTATTGTCTGATTTGGTGAAACCTTGTATAAGAGATCTGCACGTAACGCCGTTGAGCGTTTGTGAATTTCGACCAAATCGGTGCAGGAAAGGTCTACTTTATTGGCCTAAATGAGATGACATATATATCCGTACCATAAGAAGGCGTGACATTTGGAAAGTGAAGAACGCCTTGTTACAGCCTGTGTAGTGCGTAATGAAGTAGCATACACCATTTGCCGTCCTGTTTTCAAATACGACTAAATTCAAGTATGATACTGAAAAAGAACAGTAATAAATCAAAATTACATTAAAAATTGTGAGCAGACTGCGTTCTAGAAATGGCTACAATCAATCAACCAGACCCCTTTTAATTTTGTGGAGATTGACTGTGAATACGTGCCTGGTTGTGAGCCATTTAATGTCACACTGCAAGGGAATAAGATGGACTGAACCTGAAGAAAATATTTGTACTAAGGAAAATGAAGTAACAAGCTGAAGGAGAAACGTCGTGTTTCCCCTCTAGCTGTGTTATTACCGTGATTAAATCCAGGAGGGTCAGATGGGTGCTGCATGCAGTATGCATGAAAGTACTGAGAAGTTCATACAACTTTTTGGTCTGAATGCCTCAAAGGAAGACTCCATTTAGGAGATATGGAAGGTAGAACATATACACAAAATATAAATATTATAAGTAACTAACATTTTAGAAATAGAATATGATAATGTTGAATGGACTGAACTGGCCTAGATGTGTTAAGTGTCGGGCCGTATGCAAAAAGATTATGAACACTCCGCTTACTTAAAAGCAGACTTTCTTCACTAGGTTGAAGGCTGTCAGCTTTTAGGCAGGAAGACCCACCAATCGGGCTTCCATTACTGACATAAGTAAGACATGTTTCTCTTTTCTAAAGCGTCTAGGCCGACTCTTGAGGTCCAATCATTGTCATATCCAAAGGACATGGAAGGTTGTTTCCTCGGCAATCATGCTCCAGCGCTTGAGGCTAACCACTTGTATGCATCTAGTATCAAGATTAATAATGCACAGAGATACATCTCCATCCCCTTTTATGTGTTCCTGGTGTGATGTCTAGGTAATGGAAAGCAAATTTCACGTAGATCTGTTGTTAGGAACTTATTATTATCGATCGATTGCGTAATTGTGTTGTGTGAATTCTTGCTGTAAAAAAAAATACAAAAGTGACAGTTGCTTCTCAGAAATGGGGCGGAAAATATCTTGATCTGAGAGAGATGAAGTGGAAATGGAAAACACGAAGTAACATAAAATTTAAAGATTTTTATACGTCTATCTGTTCCACCGTGATGAGACAGTCAGGACGTTTCGGCGTCAGCTAAATCCAGTCAGACCCCCACGAAGATTCAGTTTAATATCTTCCGATATTATGAATAATATAAAAGTATGTGTTCAGTTACGCACGCCACTGAACTGTCAGAAACCTGTCGAGTGTTACCTTCCGATCCATCGTCATAACTTACCTCAGCCTGCTCTACCACTGGCTACCCTTCCTACAATATCCTCCAAATAAATTCACTTTGTAGGCACAATATGAACTCTATGCTTTCATTCAGTTATGTAGTTTCTTTTGTTTGGAGGTGATAGTCACTGGACAGGCACGGTCGCCAGGTAGTTCTGCAGGTCTGAAGGGCTTCTCACAGTGGGTGGTTGCTATCTGTGTTACCATCTCTAGTGAAATGTTTTCTTCGAACCATCATACCTGCTAGTAGAGAGACAGGAGTGTGGTCCCCTTCGTTTGGTGACCCAAAAGACAAGAATACCTGAGATTTATCAAACATCGGAGTCTGTTGTCAAAGGTCGGCATCTCATGGACTGTTTATCTTCTAATAAGATGAACACAGGGACAGCCTTTTTTTTTTATAAGGTTAATTTTAATTGTACAATCCCTACGAAAGGTTGGCTCTGGAGTATATTTTCTGTTTCTGTCACCCACAAGTGATTTACAGTGACAACTGGATGTCTTTAAGTAGAAAGGACATTAATGATAATCATACGCAATTATCTTTCATTAATATCTCCATTTTACAGAACATCTCCATTTAGTCGAAAGATAATAAGATGGCTATTCTATTCAAAATCACATCCACCACAAAAAAATATTTCGAAATGTGTATTATAATAGGGGCCTGCCTTTATCTTCGCGGTAAAATCAGCAGTAATTTCTTTTTGCCTAAACCCCATTCTGTGAAGTTCTATGGAGGTGAAATTTTAACTTCACAAGAAGGACACTGCCCGTCAGTTTAATGTACGACCGTGTAGATTTCCAAGGCACTGGTAGAGCTATACGCTTTTATGAGGGCAGTACTGGTTACTTTAAGGTTTTGTGGGAGATGTATGTGTTGTTCGGTTTCATTATTGGGACATTATTGGGGGCCATAAGGAAGAAAGCTTTCGGTATAATAACTTTACTTTTGTAAATTTAAATTAGAGTGCTGAGAGTCTGTGCGACATACACATGCAAGAAAAACTTTAATTAGTAAGTATATAGACCTCAAGGTAATTATACTGTGATCAGTCAGAGAATTTGCTTAGCCCTTACTAGCAACGAGTATTCACTCTCGCACTGCGTGAAATAGTGGCATCTCATTTACAGTTGCACCTACAAAACTGCTTTGGGCTAGTGTTCAGTGCTTTTAAGAAGTTATTTCATTCACGCGATTTCACTTAGTCAAAGTTCCTGTTGTACTTTTGGCATCAGAAAGATATTTGCAGGCAGAAATTCTGCAAATTTTGTTGTTGTTTTTGGTGCATAAGAAGGATGACGAATTTACTGGAACAGAATGTCAAGCATGTGGGGTTAGGTATACAGAAAGACAAAGAGCGGGTGTTTAATTCCATGTCACAGGCGATGGTGTAGCCTTGACGGGTAATGCCACCTAAATATTGTGCTGGTTATCGTTTATGAGTAGCACAGCACGATTTGTAGTAGTAGTAGTAGTAGTAGTGGTAGTAGTAGTAGCGGTAGTAGTTTAACAGTAACAGTGTCAGCAGCCAATGCGCGACTCAGCAATGCAGTATTTGGCAGACCTTGAGGCTTATATAATTAATGTTTGATTTTAAAAACTATGTTATAAAAATCATGTCATAACTGTAACATAACATTATTTTCAACTGGATTTACATACCTACAAATATAACTACATGTTCCATGACTCACCTAATTTAAATCACATGGTCTAATTTTCTTGTCTTTTTTTAATTTCATCTAAGAGATCCTAAGCTTTTACTTAATTTTTCAAAATTTAAATGTATTAAGCATCAAATACATACTCAAGTTCAAATTGCAGAAGACAGTACCCAGTTCAGGGAAGATTGCCGCAGCACGCTCTAGTAATTTAAAAACAAGTTTAACCTGGGTTTTATTTAAATATTAATCCCTACTGCACAAGTAAACACAGTTCAATTTGGTTATAGGAAGACTGCAAGTGGTGTACTCCGTGACGCAGTACATAGACCTTACCAAGATGTGCTTTGCTTACTACACGTCACATGTCGTCACGGTACAGGCGTAGACGTAATTCATTATACACCCACAAGAAGAGTGTGTCGTTTCCTGCCCCGATATCCACGAAATTTAGTCACTCGATGTATTTCTCTGGGAATTTCCTGTACGAAGATTTATCCAAATCGTACAAAAGCATAGCAAGTAGCGCAAAATTTTATTTACTCCCTTAAGGAAAGTGCGGCTTTCGTTGCATCAATTTCCATGAAATTCCTTTTGCTTGAAGGGTTTGCCTTGACGACGCGTAACTGTCATATTAAGATGCAGCTCATAAGGATTTGCGGGAACATCTGATCTTTAAATCGATCATATCTGATCATGAGGTGTTCTAATTTAAGCTTGTCATATGCGGAAAGTTTTATCAAATTGCACCGAAAGCTTGTCCTTATACACAGAAACACATGTAAGTCCGTATATTACGCAGTGCCACAGCAGAATTCTGCGCGTCCAGGAGGCAGCTGTCGACGCGAGCCAACAAGTTCCATTTATATGCATTACTTAGATCTGGCAATTCTTAGTCACGTACCTTTAAACCAGGGACCCAGAACTGTTCCAACTGGGTGTATAAAACTTTCAGTTGCGACCGTCTTTCCTCTTGCCCACTCATTCATTACTACAAACTGCTGTGATTCTTAAGGATCAAAATATTATGCCCGTAAGTTAGAGTCGCTATCTTTTCGCCTGCGAAGGTGGGCTGCAGGCAAAAAATGCTTACTTATGTAACTAGAGTGGCTTATTTATAATTTAACTTCAGAATGCAGCCTGGATAGAGCAGTAGGTATAATGACTTTACGTGTTGGAAGGTACGGGCTTCGAAACCCGCTGGGGACGAGATGTTTTCTATCCGTCCAGGTCAGCCCCAAGGCCCACCCATCTCCATGTACAGTGAGTACGGGTCACTTTCCTGGCTCATGACCTTAACAACACAACCCCATCCAGCGCCGAGGTTAGAGAACGAGTAGTGCCCCTTCATGGCCGGTTATAGGTAGAACTTTTTCATACACATAGACTAAGTGTATCCTGTATTTTGGATCATTATATCTAGAGTTATGAATCTGCTGTATATGACTGTTTAATATAATTCCACCGGTACGCCTGCTTAATTGATCCCGAAAGAATAAAATTCTCTATTCCTGCGCCTAAGCATGGCACCATGAATATGTGTGTCGGGAATGGGGATATAGCTCCACTCATTCTTAAACACAGCACTAGCTGAAACTGTGTGATCAGTTTTGCTCTCCGCGCACTTTATTTCCGGGCAAAAATCTCCGATGTCCATTGGATAGAAGGCTGTTAAGCCTCAGAAATAACCTCAAAAATAAAATGCTTTTCCTTGCTGAGAATTGAAGCCCGGTCGTCCAGTAAGTTGTCAGTCATTTTAGTGACTTAGTTAGACTGAAATACTAAAGAAACAGAATTCTTATGCTGCCTGTTGGAACAGATTTCCACTTGCAGATCATCATGTTTTTGTTACTGAATGACGCTGAAGAAATGAATTGCTTTGCCCCGTGATCTATTATGAAGAGTTCCTGGGGCGGGTGTGACGTTCGCATTGTAGCAAGGTTAAAGGAGCGTGTCAATCGGTTGGCCACAGCTTCTAGGGCGATTCCGGTCATCGGCTTCAGTTCTAACAGGGCGCTCTCACGGGAACCCCTCGCAGGCGCCTTTTAGCAGTATTTTTTTTTTATTTCCAATACTCTTCTTTCATTTCGTGCAGAAGACAGCAAAAGAGACAGTTAAAAGTATTTTGTGGCTCGTCTCTTGTTTTTGCTTCCGAAGTGTTGCTGCGGTGGCCGCGCCGTTTTTTGTGGCACCCACAGACATTACTGCGATAACTCGCCGTGACGAACAGGCGAGCATCGCATCGCACCTGCCTCGCTCGCTCTCACGGCCTTAGGACCAAAGGATTCGTTACGTTGTAGATGACCAAGACGCCCGAATATAATTGTACAAATTTCCGTCTTCTCCATGACTATGGATAAAACTGCTAGTCTTAGTAGCTGTAATTCTCCTACCTCTGTGTTACTCTCCACGTCTTCAACACTTGTCCTGCTGCTTCTTGTCTTGTATTTCGTTTTCATTAGCGTGCCCCGCCAATTTTATGAGATGTAACTTATGCTTACAAATTTATAATATATTTAACAAATCAGTGTAGAAAAATAAATTGCTATTTAAAAAGGGGAGAAAGTAACATGTGCCTAAATAAAGAGTGCGAATTTAAGCTGACAGGATTCACAGTCATTTATGACTGACTTTTTCCTTTCCTGTGGCACAACAGCCCAACTCGGGCATAGGCCACCTCACTGTAGAGGTTTCTAGATCACACAATTAGACAGACAGATGCGCGCACGCACACACAAACACACACAGCCGGTAGGGCTCCTCTGGACGAGGGATCGGTCCGTCGCAGAGACATCTATCTGACAAAACACAACACTCACAAGAGAGAGACATTCATGCCCCCCACGAGATTCGAAACCACAATCCTAGCAAGCGAGTGGCCGCAGACCCACGCTTTAGACGGCGCGGCCACTGAGATCTTTATGACTGACTAAATAACTTATTCATTCGCTGAGTATCTAGCTCCATACACTAGAGTTCACTTTTTGAATATAGGCCTAAACGTCACTAATATCTCAACTAGAAAATTTTTCTAAACACCATAACCCAACACATATCGAAGATGGCTGAGTTTTGAAGACGCTCCATTGAGTGCCAAAATTAAACCTGCGTGGAACTGTAGACCACCTACATTTCCCTACGTCTTAACAGCACGTGCTTTAATTACCACAAACTTAAGTCGTCATGACGTGCTCTACAGAGAAAATTTTAGCTCCCTTACTGCAATGTAACATTTTCACCTAGCAAGGTGTGTAGCAGTAACGCTCTTAGACATATATTCGGAAAGCGCCTGGTTCAAATCTCGGTCTCCCCAACAGCTATCCCAACAAAGATAATCCGTGATTTTTATCAGCCCCTCTAGGTGAATGTGGGCCGGGATAGCGTAGTCCGTATAGCGACTCGCTACGGTCTGGACGCTCCGGAGATCCAATCCCAGTGTGGGCGGGATTTTCCGCGCCTGTCCAGACTGGCCCTGGCGCCCACCCAGCCCCTTGTACAATGGGCACTGTGTCTCTTTCCCGGGAGTAAAGCCGTCGTGGTATGACGCTTACCACCCACATCCATCTAGCGCCAAAGTTAAAGATAAGTAGAGCTGTACCTCTACTCCAACCTCTGGGCCTTCACGGGCTGTTAGAGGGTGAACTTTACCTTACCTTTACTCCATGTGGATTCTCGATTACGACACGACCTTTTCCTTCCCTATCCCTTCCAGTTCTTCAGTCACCAATCATTGTACCATCAACGACACATGGCCTAAAATATTGACAGCTGCGTGAACACCAAAATAATTTCTCGCAACAAGAACAGCGCGACTTTGTAACTGTGTCCCACAACATATACTAAATCCTTTGCAGAAATGGAACTCGATTAAAATAAAGTCTGTGCTCCAGCGTGAACACTTGGAAGCCCAGTGCTGGTCGCTATTGCTGGGACTGGCAGCACTGTTGCACGCTGCGGTGTCAGCTAGGGGTTATTTACACTCTGCACTATACTCGATGGGGACTCGTGTTTGCTGTAGCGGCAGAGAACTGTTCTCAAGTGTCTGCTATCACCTGGGCCATCATAACTTCTTGTGGTTCTCCATTAGCTCAAAATGCTATATACCAGGGGTAAACAAAGGTCATGCGTCTCCACATGTTTAAGTATGAGAGACGTAGAGTTATTTAATGCCTGTGTTCACTACTGTATAATACAACTTTCCGATTTCATTAGAAATTTAGTTTTTATCTAAATGTTTCCTCACACTGAAGAAGTCTAGGGTTTAAAATTCCTACTTGTTTACAAAACAGTAAATGTCGAGATATACAAAACATAATTCATCTAATACTTACGTGCGAAATTCGGTCTCTTATACAGCAGAGAATTATACAAATTACAGTTGCTCAGAAAATATTTGGACTTAGGACTGGTGAGTTACATAATGAGGAGCTTGCCCTTTCCATAGCAACGGTGGAATGAATTTGACAGGGGAAAACCGAAGTACTCGGAGAAAAACCTGTCCCAGTGTCACTTTGTCCACCACAAATCCCACATGGACTGACCTGGGATCGAACCCGGGCCTCCGCGGTGGGAGGCCGGCGTCTAACCGCCTGAGCCATGGCACGGCCTGATGAGGAACTTGGCAATTTAAATAACTCATCCGGTATTGTTAGCTTAGTCGAACCAATCAGTTTGCAGAGGATTAGAAATAAAACTTTGCTGACAGAAAGAAGATATGCATAAAGAATTTTGAGAAGCGGTTGCAAGAAAGGCCATAAAGATTTTCGAAGGGTAATATTGAAGTGCACTTTACGTTATTTGGGAGTCAAATGGACTGAGTTCGTTCATAATTTTGTCTAATGAAGGTACAGCAGTAGTATTATTATATGTTTCAAACCTTCTGGTTTCTGTTACCTTGTCGTTTAGTGTTTTCAACTTTTGTTCTCAGAAGCGAATACAACTGATATTAATGCTTGTTACCTCTCCTGAACAAAGCACTCAAAAAATCTCATTGCACGTTAGCCCCATATTTCTGCCCAGTGTTTGTAAAGCTGTTTCAAATTTAACAAGAATCATGTTATTTAGATGTAAGTGATCGAACCTGGCGATGAGAAGCAGCGGAATGCTGCTATTCTGAACGTTTAGCATCAAAACATTGTCAAGTGCGTTGGGATCTGTAAACAGCCAACACTTCCTATTTCATTTCTGTAGGAATGTAAACTTTTGCTTTTCTACTCATTTGCAAGTGAATGTTTGCGTAGTGACATGCACTTTCCGCCATATCTCTACGTCATCACGAGCTTACCCAGTCAACATACAGCATAAAAGTTTTAAAGAAAGTTTTATGCTTGGACGGTCTACACAACCAAGTAAGTAAACACAAAGGTAAAAAGGTAAAGTTGTTCCTGTGTACAAGTACCACGCAATGACGACGTAGGGAATAATGGAGGTATAGCTCCACAAATTTTAATATGAATGGTCAAATCACGCTTCGGAAGCTGTATCTTTGGCAAAGGAAGTCCCGGTGCCAGCTGGGAGCCACATTGGTGTGAGAAGTTTTCAACTGCTAAGATCCTATAACGTTGGTGATAGGTCAGTGGAATATGATTTTGGATCATTGATTAAACGATGCTGAGAGAAAAGAACTGAAGTGTTCGGAGAAACGCTTTTCCCAGCGCCAATTTGTCCACAATAAATCGCAAGTGGACTCTTTGAATTCGGAATCTTCCATTCCAAGAAATTAAGTATTTACGTATCAGCGTGATGTAATGCACCTGTCCTGCAAGATCGTGTGTTCGGTTCACGTTCATAAGCAAGCACAGTACTTCTTTACATGTCCACAGATTCGAGACGCAGCATACGCTACTGACAAATACCCAAGCCGGAAAATGCTATTTCAGCTCCAACACTGCCTTTGTCTGAGATATGCCGACAAGTAAATTGGTGGACAGGTACAGTAACTCCATGACTAACGCAACAGTTACTTTCCGGTAGGTCCGTCGCGAGGCGGAATTGGGTGTAGGCTATGTACGGCGAGCTATATTGTGTGTATAAAATGGAATCCAGTGGGAATCCAAACTCCAACACACTGGAACCTGATCAGCTGCCTGTGTTATCGCCCAGCAGTATTCTTGCATCACCTTCGTCTCATTGCACTTGCATTTCCGCAAGAAAAATTCTGCCGCATTTCAAAAATGTTATTTTATTTTCTTTACATTTTTAAAACTTTGTAAGGTTGAAACTGCTAAATTTAAAATGCGTAAGTGGAGGAATGTCTATACTAAGGTTGCATAATTCAGTGCTACTTCCGTCATCATGGATTTTATTCATCTATACAGAAATTTTCTTTGAGACCTGCACATTTTTCTACAAATCTAACCGGTATCACATCCCAGAAGGAAGTAAGTTCATAGTCGTTGCTATGAGAATCTAAAATCTCGCCATTTCAACTTCATCTTCAGATGATTATTTTAATATGAACACAGACTAAACAGACCTTCCACGCTCTGCAACATTCGAAACTTTGAATATGGTTGTTATTATAATCAACACAATTTATACTTTAATATTAGTATAGGTGTAAATGAAATGTAGTTGTCTTCCACCATGAATACTCATAAGCATTAATGGACCTAATTTTCACCAAAATAAGGATTGGATAAATTGCCTACGGAAGTGTTTCATAAATAGCGACAGTTTTCTGATGAGCGTGCACGACTTCTAATATATATTAAAAGTATAATGAATATGAAGCAGTTGTGAAGTCTAGAGCTAATAACCAGTGTGCACGCACTCTTGTTTATATGTGAAGCGTTTTAACTCATCAAGGTGATCAGTCTACCGCATACAACGCAGTTTTATTAGTAGAACATGGAAAGTCCTGCTTATAAACACAGATTTCATAAAAACTTGCATTACAAAACAAAGATTATATTCCATGCATATTTAAGCTGTGAATTTACAACAGAGTATTTTATTACTTACGCATATTTTACCTTCTTGATCTTCTCACGTGGTTGCATTATTTACCGAGATTCTTCTGTAATCGCACTAGAAAAATAAACTCGACATTATTTTCTATTTCCGCTACAAATCCAGGTTTCATAGATTGGGTTAGGCCTAAGTCATTTTATGCTATGTGATTTTGTACTAATTTGTGTTTTTCTTATTCCACATAAATTTAAATAAAAATTTTTAGGAAGAATATTTTCGTATTTTTCTTGTCAACGGAAAGGCGTCTGTTGTTGTGTTTTACTCCTACACTGTCCCTTCCTTCTTTTACCTAAGCTCTATACGGGCAACTGTATCATCAGGCACTTTCTCGCAGCAAAAGAAATCATTGTCTTATCTTCGATGTATTTGTCTGAAAAAATGTCCTTGTAAATAAAGAGATGTTGATATATTTGTAAAGCCATATTCTTGATCTGTTACTCTGATTGTATTACTGAAGCCGGAAAAGGAGGAATAATCTTTATAAGATGGATTGAAGACAGTTTTCAATTTATGTGTTCAAACTTACGAATAGTTTCCATTGATTAACTTTTCTGAACACCTCCCTGTGCTAAAATTATGTTCATGATTGTCTGCTCTGAAGACATTACTACAACACAGAAGCATGAACAAATCACTTAATCGCTATGGAAATGAACACACGCGTGTATCAATAAAATTTTACAACACCGCCTTACTTTGAAAACTAAATACCTAACTGTCTGAAGCATGAACAAGAAGGAAGATATACCAGGCACACAGCCTGATATGTCACTTTCAGTCATGGAAGTTATTTAGGACCTGGACAATATTCACTACTCTGGGCATTCACGGACTTTTTCAGTAATTCACGTTAGGTCGTGAATTGTGTGAATCTTGCAATGATGAGCCTCCATTAGGCCTAACAGAAAGAGCGACTGGAGAAAAGTACTTTGGAATTGTAGATGTAGGGATGAAGCGTACACTTCGAAAGGATGTTCTGATGGGCTAGGCAGACAATTGCTTAACTCTGGTTAGTTTAAATCTGGAGGTTTGTGTGAGTGTCATGTAGTAGCAACCTGTAATTTCTGAATAAAATTAGTATTTCCTGGAAGAAAGAGGAAGGCAAAGAAAGCCTGTGTCGGATGATCAGTTGTGAGACCTTCCAGATGCCTGCTGACTTCTAGCCATAGATGTGAACAGTAGGCCTATATAAAACTTCAGGTGAAACACACTACGTCTTTATTACAAAAACCGACCTGTTTATGCTGTTTAGGGCAATAATAGCAGCGGAGTTGAGAACACGAAACATGTAAATGGATTTGGCAAGCAAAAAGAAATTTCTTTGCATTTTACCCACATGCCTACTTACATGCTAAGAGTTTTCTCAGATTAAAGAGCTGCGACTCTCCTGAACGGTACTAATTCGCTGGTGTTTGCATCGAAGCATGGTTTCTGCAGGAAAGCAACTGAATTTTTGCCAAACGCGAGTAAAATGTCTTTACGTAAGTAGTACAAGGCATATCTAAAAAAGACGTTGAAATAAATCACACAATGTTTGAGGAAGCGAAAGATAAAACTTACAGTTTACGATTCAAAACCTACTTCCGTTTAGGAAATTTTCCAAAGCATCTCCTTAAGCTTAAATTGAAATTCTTATTGCACTGTTTCGGAAGCCCACAGAACTGAAGCCAGAACAAACCGCACCCAGTCAATTCTGCTATAAAGCGAGAGTTTTGATCTTGTGAGGCATGGTGTTATAGCAAATCGCGTCATAAAAATAGGGTCAGATCAGTAAAAATTTGGGCCCTATTTCACACTGGTCGCTGAAATCGCGTAAAAGCCAACACGCGTGTGCGGAAGTTCGCGTTATACAAACAGTGTTCACCTATCTGTCAGTGGCATCATAGCCAATTCGCTTTAACAAAACACGCGTGTAATAGCAGAACTGACTGTACACGTAATATTTAGGGAAGTGGACTGAAGCAAACGTCTGAAACCCCTGGCTTTAGGCACGTAACGAACACAGCATTCGGCTAAAGTTCAAACTCTGAAACACCATTAGCCTGTGGCCACGTCTGTGACCACAGCAGCACGTGTTTCGAAGTCCGTTTCATTACTGTTGTCGACTAAAAACAATAACTTGTTCAACTTAAAAATACTTATCCTAGTCGCGGTTGAAAGTACGTGTGCATGTTAGGATTGTCTGCCCGCAAGACACGAGCACTGGGTAAGGCTTTATGGTACAGCAGACGTGCTGACAGTGGCGGAAGAAGATCCGGTGAAAGCCACATCTGTACGCGCCTGATGTGCAAGGACGTGGCTGATTTCGCACCGCGTGATATCCGTATCCGCTCCTTCGTCAGCAATTTATGACGCGCCTACCGACAGATGACTTCGTCTTGTTGTTGCAGCCGGTAAGTGTAACTGCACACATTGGCCTGACTTGGCTAGTGACACTGTGAAGCAAAATCGACCACGGGTAGTCGGAACTTTAAGAAAGAGTCAAGTTAGAAAAAGGTGAAATTGGTGTCAACTAGCCTTTAATACACATACACACTTCTTCCCCATTTTTACTCCGATTTTTTATTTGCCCCCAGAGTTGAAGAACTCTGCAGCCAAAAGAACTATTCTTAGGTAAGAAAAAAATTGAAATACCATTTGCTTTTGCCGCCGAGTTACGCCTATGACTGCACATGTTTCTGGTCTTCTGTTACTGATCACTTCTGTCCCTTTATAGCGCAGTGTGTAATTTTTGAGATATGAACTGAATTCTTAAAGCTATTTACATGAAATTCAACGTTCCAGCGGTTAGGCATAATTTCTATTCCAGTGCTGATTCTGTTTCCGGGTCACTTCTTTATTCAGACGTGGACTGTATTGCTGACCTTTCGGAAATCCTTGATTTTCTAAGTTCCCAAAGTAAAGAATTTGCACGCTTTCTACATAACGTGATGACCAACAAACTGGTTCCTACGACAGATTTGTCAAGCAGCCGCTTTTTATAGCAGTTTTCATCGTTAGAATTATATGGAGTGCTTGGCCTCTTAGATGACACGCACTAAATAAAATAATGTCGAGACCCATGTGTTTCTAATAGGAATGTTAGAAAAATTAAACTAAGTTACTTGAGCTAAACATGTAATTCGGAAGAATAAATTAAGAACGCATACAGAATATTGTGAAGACATTTCTGGTTGACATGTAACAGAATGACCAAATCTTTTTCCTGCAACAAACGTACCAAGGAGACGACTAGTAGCGAGGTTTCAAGATTGCTAAGGATTTAGGACACACTTCGTTTAAACGCTGCAGCAAGTACATCGCTGCAAGTCCGTAAGCAGTAGAAGGAACAGAACAGACTTATTGCAGATTTCCTTGCTGAACTGACATGCATCCCTAAATACTGAATGTAGCCTGTATTATACTTAAAGTTCTATTCGTGCCGCGCAGTGAACACACACCACCTAGGATATAAAAATGAACCAGTTAATGCTGTAAAAGGAAATGATCTGACTTTATTATGGGATTCTTACTAAACACATAAATATTTTCTGTGACTGGAATATAGGGTTTTTGTGTGAAAATGTTGGTACTTAAAGTAACAACAGGGTCAAGTCGAAATCAGTCCAAACACAACTGTTGTGTTTGGACGGAATTCGACTTGATTTCTGTTGTAAACAACACAACAGGATGACATTTTTTAAAAAATAACCACTGGATTTAAATGGTTAAACATCTCGAATTGAAGTACTTCAAAATTAACAAACTGACAAGTGTCAATAACTGTGAGGCGTCGTCTGATTTGGTTGACAATAGATAGCTTTACAACGGTAAGAGTTACTTAGTAATCAATGTTCCCTCTAAGCTGCGCGGGTGCGCGGCCGCGCAGTAACTGAAATGTTCCGGCGCACACAAAATTTTTGCCGCGCAGCTGGAAATTTTCAAATTTCATTGTAAATACTCTCATTACGCATACTACAAAAATCTTACAAAGTGCTGCGCAGACATGAGGTCGTGTAAAAATTTTCTGCCCAGAGCAGTAGAAGGTCAGCGCAGCCGTAAAAAATTAGAGGGAACGTTGCTAGTAATAGAAGTAAATATTCACTTACAAAGTCAACAGCAGTGAGGCTCTATATGTCTAGATGGCTTTCAATAGATTTTAGAAGTTATTTTCAATGGTTTTTAATATTATATGTTCATTTTGAGTTGACAGAATGTAAGTGTGCCGTAGGTGAATTCCGAACCGGAACAGACCAAAGACTTTAATCTATAAGAGATGAAGGAGAATAACATGACATCCTTCACAGCATAATTTGTTTAATCACGCTCATGCCTTTACATATACCTGTTTACTTCATGAACGTCCCAGAAACATGAGGCTGGGTGGTCGCAGTTTAAAAGTTTGAAGTTTAACGGGATTTGATTAGAAACATTGCCACAGGTGTCGGCTAGTTCTCTGATGACCTCTGATTGAATTTATGTATGCTGAAGGCACTTTGAACCAAGACGTTGAACTCAATCATTCCACACAGAGATGTCGGACACATCTGCAATAACCAACAACATTAATAATCCATATTCGTGGCTACCATCCAATGATGAATGACCTGTCTTGACACTCCTTATACCATGCTTTATAAAATGTCTGGAGGCCTGTACAAAAAGTATTTTAGATAAATGGAGTGTAAAAATGATTCATTTTCCGTGACCTAAGCAGCAAAGTACCTATCCGATTTTCCAAGAAGCCGACCCTTAGGCGACTCGAAGGAAGGGAAATGGAGATAAAAAGTCAGTATAGCCAGCGTTTAGCTTCTTGCAAGGGAGCGTTAATGCACGTAACAATGGGTTCGAATCACTGCTAACTATATATCAAGCCAAGAGCGAGCGTAGGATCGGTGATGATCGACGGTAAAAACTCGAGGTTAGCCTAAGGCAACTCCCATTTGTTCTTGTGCTACTTGGCCACTCCAAAGCTTCTTTCTGTCCTGCTGCAGTGTGGTATGCACACTGTTCGGGGTCAGAACACTATGCAAAATAATCTGATGTTATGTCTTCAGTTTAGACTACTTCAGTAGTTCCCAAATTGTGCTCCGCGGATCTCAAGGGATCCGTAACCAGGCCACAGGCGATCCGTGAGTAATATTTCTGTAATGCCTGCATTAAAGTTCACTTATTTTTGTAACCTTTTAAAGCCTAGCGGTAACGTTATGTGCCACCGGGTTTAACAGTCACAAATTTTACGTTGTGCCCACATTACATTTATGTGTTTTGTACGGATTTCAGAACAAACAGCAACTTCTGTTTTATACAGCGTTAACAGATTGGTTTTTACAATCGAAGTGCAGAGTGTTTACTGCGCGGTACGCACTGAGTCTTTATATAAAACAGACACTTTCCGTCTTTAAAGGTTTAATTAAGGTAATAACGTCTTTTAAAAATAATCGAGGAATAGCTTCTTTAATTGGCTATACGTTTATTTCGTATGGCCGTTGGAATATGTAATCAAGAAACACCGTGTACCTGCGAAGCAAGTGACAGTCATTTTAATTAAGGTCAAATCATGTAAGGTTTTGATACGTGTGCTGCTGGTGTGTATTCGTAGCTATAAAAATAAGTTCTGAAGTATACATTTTAATTTTGGGTACTTGTCATTCCGACAATCTGTATTTACGGAGAATGGACGTGAGGGACCGTGGTTACTTTCGAAGCCAAAAGAGGTCGGCGAGAAAAAAGTTTGGGAAACGCTGGGCTGTTTGATTATCCTGTGGCAGTACCACTGTTTCCACGGAGCATAGTTCTCCTTGAGAAGCTAAGAGTAGATCAGGTATTCAACATATTCCTTGCCTTTTATTTAAACTACGGATGTATCGCCTTGCTCACTACAAGAGGACCTGAAGTGCCTATCCTGAGCCACACTAACCACTGCCACAACCACAAAATATGTATTTGGAAGATACATTTTAATATTTCGTTTTATCTATTTCTGGTTTTTTTTCAAGCCTTCATTTCACCTTAGGTTTTCCAGTAGAATTTTTCTGTCACTTTGTCATGTTTCCATGCATGCTGAAGAATTTTAGCAATAATTTCCTGATTTTATTTTTATCATGGCATTAACGACGGATATCGATGCACAGTGCGGTACACTGTGTTTATTTTTCGTCGATAAATTTATCTTCGTCTCTGATCTGGTACGGAAATTTATCAGGTTACTATGGTTGTACACCTCTTTATGAAGAATTTCTTCCTTTGAATAATTACAGAATGTACATTTTAAATACGTACAAAATTTTAATCTGGTCCAAGCACAAATAAAAGGTACTGCTTTTGCCAATTCATTTCGAAATCTTTGTACTTGCTCATATATTCTTGCATTTTCTCAAGAAATTTTGATTCAAACCAGTGAAGTTATTCAAGTAGTCATAAGAAGAAAACAAACAACGCATCTTTCTTCTCTGAACATGATTGACAGGCATTTCAACACACTGCCTTTCTGTACCAGAAGAATGTTTAACAATTCCAAGAAAATAATGAATAAAATTCGAGTATCTCTGTCCATGAATAACCCTACAGGATTTCTATGGCTTGAAGTCCTTTCATTTTGAATGTTTTCTTTGTAAGATTTAAGAAAAAACACCCCCACTCCAGTGTCATAATATCGTGTTAATGGGGGGTTCAATGCTGCCTTCTTGTAATTTGAGACCAGAAGCAGCGGAGAGGCTTGTGATGAAACTTGGTGGGTTCATGTCTAAGAACTTATACTGAATGCGATATTTTATTTCTATTGAAGAGTATTTAGTCCTATATATGTCTTCCAGGATCTTAAACGACCTTACGATTTTTCTACACATTTTACCAACATTTCTCTTTAGAAATTGAGCAAAAACCTGAGAATCTGGGAGCGAAGTAGAAAGAACGAATCTTTTGCAAGAATCCTCTCATTGTTTGTCTTCATATTGTACCTGTCCTCAATTAGCAAGTAATTCTCTTTAAAGTAGCCTAAGTCTTTCTATTTCTTTATGAAAATTACGTGATTCCTTTCAGGCATGGACACTGAGACACGTTCGCCAGGTTGCGAAATGCGACTATTAAATTCGTCGTGTCGGTGTCTCCCTCCCTCTGTCCGTCCGTAACTCCACATGGCACAATTCGGCTCCCGGTCCTCGGATTTCGTGAGATGTTATGTCGGGTGTTTTTAATAAAAGCTGTCCAGAAAATTCAAGGGTATTGAAAGTCGGACAAAAATAAGAGGCATTACGTGAATTTACGGCAATATCTCACTGAATTGTGTTGCTTTGAAAAAGGTTTCAGATAAATGGTGAAGAGGAAAAGAAAACACGCATTTCATCTCAGAAAGACTTTTTCCGAAAATCGTGTCGTTTACGAGATAATTACAACAAACAAAACGGAAGGAAAGAGGCCGAAGTCACTGACTTGGTGTGACGTAATTGTGTAATTATATCTTGTTCGTGTTAGTACGTCACTTTTTATGCATTTATCTACAGTTTTTTCGTACGATTTTCATGATGCATAACTACGGGAAGTATAAATATGCAATGTTAATATTAACCTTTTAAAGCCTAGCGGTAACTTTATATAAGAGCAGGTTTAACATTAAAAAATTCTGCGTGGTGCCCACATTGCTTTTATGTATTTTGTACGGATCTCAGAACAAACAGCAAATTTTGCTTATAAAACATTAAGAGACTGGTTTTTATAACCGAAGTGGAGAGTGTTTACAGCTCGGTACGCACTGAGTCCTTATATAAAACAGATACGCTTCATCTTTAAAGGGTTAATATATATATATTTATATATATTGATTAGGCCTACACCTAGGATTGTCAAACTTGTCGTATAGGTAGCTCATATATATACCCAACCCGTTTGTACGAAATATTCTTTATCACTGAGGAATTACAGAAATATTTCGAAGAGGTGAAGATTTGAGGTTATGCAGGACCGTGAACGGAACATACACAAAACCAACTTAGACGTACGTATAAGTAACGCGTTTTTTAAAGAATTATAACGCCAGGTCCTTATAATAGTAATGACACTGTGCAATGTGTATACAGTTGTAAGCAACAACAAAAAGTCTCTGACCATCTGAGAAATGTCGAGGACTCGAAGATGCGAAAGCGCGTCAGTGTTTGCTTGCATTTCGTGTCCTTCTTTTATTGATATTTATATAATATTAAATTTATGCCTTCTCAAGAAAAATTAAAATTTTATTTTCCTTGGCGCCAGTACATTCACATTGATTCTGAGTGCCATCCGGTCTATCATTCAAAACGTAACGGGGCTCTTTTCCCAATGATAAAAGTATCATATGGTAAAGACAGTAATTCACCTCCACTAATTGCCACTATAAGAATATGTGCGTCTTCAGGCCCGCCCAATATTTGTGTCCAGGGGGTGGGAGAGATATTTTTGGAATGTTACCTTTACTAACTTTCTATTAGTAATTTATATAAAATCCGTACCAGAAGAGAGGATGGAAGTTGATTTTAGAACGAAAATTGGAAATACAACCTACAACAGGTGAGAAATGTAACCTGTGAATTAAAATGGAAATAAATACTGTCTCAAGTAAGATTTGCCTATTCCGCTATTTCACTGGGTTCAAAGAGAAGTGGTGTTTCGTCAATCAAGTTATAATAATTTTGTGAATGCACATTTAGCCCCAGTTGTTAGGCTGATCGCAGTAAAGTGGATGTGATGATAGGACTGTTCACACACGGGAGATGTAATTAACACCTACAAAAGTTTAGTCATAAAACCTGGAGCAAAGAGAAGGCGTTGGAGACCTAAGCTACACGTGAAAATGGTATTAAAATGATATAGTATATACTACTGAGGACTGGATTCATCTGGCTCAGGTTAGAGTCCAGTGGCGGGTTTCTGTGTGTATGTCTCTTTATTTCTACAGAATGTTAGGGCTTTCATAACCAGACACAACACTGTTAGCTTCTCTAAGAATTCTTCTCCATAGCGTTAGTTAGAACTCATATTTCCATCCCAACATGTTATCAGTAGAGCTGAAATAGGTCACCAGACGGGAAGGCATTACTCAAAACAATGTTTCAAAAAGAACAATAGTGTTCTATTACATGTCCAATATTGGGAGGAGAGATCATTTAAGTGTCCCTCCCTCTGACGTCAAACAAAGCGAATAATAGGAAAGTACGGTACTTTCTGTTTCTTCTCATTACACTGAGTGTGTCTCCTATAATTTCTAGACTATTTCATCTCTTGTAACTGGAGGCCACTGAACTAAGGTACAATTAGTTTCAGGCCTGTCATTTCTTTCAAAATGCCTTTCTAAAACGAGATATTTTGCACTCTATGATTGAAAAACTAGGTGTACAATTACATACGATCGTGCTGAATAAAAAGAACAGAAATGACTCATGCGAGAAATGTAAGTCATATTTCTTTACTTTTTTTTTTGAAACATTGTATGTCTCGTTTTTCGAAAAAGAAATTCTCGAACAGTTACTTCATAAATTTACATGTATTTTCTATGTCTTTCGAACACTTTAGGTCCCATAGAATAGAATGCTTGAGAAGGCAATCTCTTTTCAACTGGCCAAGAAATTCCCCACATTTTATTGAATATTTTCACCAGTGTGAGCCTCTCGTAATAAACCCCTGCCCTTCAATATGTTGAATTACAACGCATACATTTCTAGCTGTCCCAGTCTTTGCTACATGCTCAGCCCATTTATCCTCCTGATCTTGATTCTTCTAATAACGTTTCACGAACAGAACCAATTGTAGACGCCGTTATTATATAACTTATTTCTCCATCCCCATACTATATTCTCTGTCTTTGATCCAGTTATTTGCTTCAGCTTTTTGTGCTCAAGCACCCTCAATCCCGGAACTTCCCTTAGAATGCGAGATCGAATTTTACACTCATATAAATACCGCTACCCTTTTAGTATTGTGTGCCTTAATCTTCAGGTCTTTAGATAGGAGAAGCGTAGTTATGTTGTAACAAGCGTATCCTAAATTTAATAGGCACTTAATTTTTATGTTAATATAATTCTAATTCTCTTAACACTATTTTCATTTGTCTACCTCTACGTGTCACTTTTAGGGTACATCGTGCGCAGAAGCAAGCACTTGCTTTTGCGAGACGAGAATAATCGTCGTCCTAACATTCATATTATCAATGTAGTTTGATTTACGAATTTAAGTAGCTATGTGTATTACATTGTGTTCTACCGCTACGCTCCGGCTGCTTTAACCCTGTGAAAGGCTCGCTACCCATTGCATAGGGGGATGGATGTGCCTTGGAGTCTGTCTCGATCAGTCCGAAAAATCTCGTCCCCACCGGCTTTCGAACACCGGAGCGTCCAGCCCGTAACGACTCGCTATAGAGCGTACGTCATCTCGGCCACCCCAGTTCGTAGCATATTACGTCGAAGTGCTATGCCAGTTTTTGACATAAATAAGAAAATTTAGATGCCTTACAGAGGCATATTTTTGCAACATGTAGTTGATGAAAGGACAAATGATTAAGTAATTTTAACCTAATCTGTTAAGAGACGTTGACGTCTCTAACTAGTTTCTGCTTCAGCGTTGAATACAGGTGCTATAAAAATGGTTCCGATGGATCATTATGTGTTGCAGTTTTGTCAGTGCGGACAATACTTCGGTAGGGATGGGTGACGTTAGTTGTGTTAATTGAAATGGAACTAGTTGACACGGATAGCGGGATTCGTCATAAAACAGGAACTGCACATACTTTCATACTTCCGTCTAAATGTCGGACAAGTGCTGTATCCGAAAACAAATGTCTACACTGCTAAATGACGTACAACAGAGTGAAATTATTTAATCAGCATGAAAATCATAAAGTTGATTGAGTAAATTCTGTCGGCTTATATCTCGATTAACTTTAAATTTGTTCCGCAAGAAAGTAATCCTTTGTGGTGCACTTGTGGCATTCACCGCCTCTATATTCGTTGTGAGTAAACCGGAACATGTTTCATGTAAATTAGAACTCCGATGAAAACTCCGCAGTTTTATCAATGTTTAAGTCAATGTAATATTCACGTGGAGGAATCTTAACTTTTCGCAAAATTTGTTGGGAAGTTTTTCGCTCATATTTTCATTGTTGAAGTGCGGTTCAATCTATGCAACCAGCTAAAGTATACATTCTCTCCTGACACTTCCTGACAATTCTCACAGTCTGTTAAGTAGCAACGGTGTTATAAGCATGTATGTGTTATTTTGCTCTTCCATATAATAAATCCCTAAGCTCTGTATTCACTACAGTTTCATTCTGTCTTGTTTTTTGGGTTCTTAAAGAAAAGAGTGACTTTCTGTGTAATTGTAAGAAATTGAAACGTTTCCAAAATTTTGTTTCAGTGGCTGTGATTGTTACTGGATTGTATGTACCCGACTTCACGCTGGGTTATTCGGGACGCATGCTCTATGTGGTCACATAAGACTTAAATTTCCCTCTCCCAATTCTGAAGGTTTGTTTCACTTCCAATCACACAGGAAGCATACTGCTTGTTTATTACAAAAATAAAATCGCTGATTCTTATTAAAGAAATAATCGCAGTCACTTCTAAGAATTTTACGACACCAATAAATACACTTTATGGGCAAAATGTTACCCTTTTTAAATATTAAAGCAGGCAATTCACTATTAACCATAACATGTTAACTTGTTCAGTTCTTTCAGACATAGAACGTCCAGCGGACAGCTGGTAACGGTACGTCCTGAAGGCATAAAAGCCACTGAACTCTGAAGTGTAGGGATGTGTTTGACTTTGACGTGAACCGAAACCTTTTGCTTTCGTATGTGTTCCCTCACCATGACCTAACGTTTACACTGTGTGCATCATCGTGTCCGCTATTTTGGAGCTAATATATGGGTACGAGTAAATGTACAAAGTGCACTGTGTACAAGGTAACTGGAGATACGTCATGCTGATAAATGTAACATGGCTGCTATTTCAGATATGTCTCGCATATACAGTTCGTATAACGGTTAAAGGGCTATAAAGATAAAGATTAAAGGCAGATATATTGATAAAGGTTTAGGGAAGACAAAGCTTGGTTTCGGTAGGTAGGAAAATTGTTTGTGTGCAGAACAGAGAAATAGAAAGACAGCTATAATTAAGGTAAGAAAGGAGTCCAGAAAATTACAAACATAAATTTCGACAAAGATTTGTAGATAAATGTTCAAGAATAATCAAGACATGCATTGAAGTGAGAAGAAAATAAAAGCGGACGGGAAAGTGGGTTATAAGATAAAGTAAAAATTTAAGGAAAAAATTAATATTCAGTTTCAGGAAAAGCACTAAGTTAAAAGATCCGAGAAAGACATAGGTGAATGTTTGCGTGGCCTTTTCCCTGAATTTAAGGGCAGCAGGCAGAGCATTATGCTAACCTCTTACATCCAGCTGGGGTCCTAGTCAAGAAGGAGCCATTTATTGTCATGGTGGTCGGATGAAGAGATCATATTTAATGCAATGTCGTTAAACAACATAAAAGTCTTGCATATTCCCTTCGTCGTCCTTTTACACCATGACTGGGATACTGACGTATCTGCGGTGTGCGTGAATCATGTTGTTTTCATATAATACATGTTTCAGTCTCTCCTGTGCGTGTACGCACGTCACGTGTCTAGGGGCCAGTAAGTTTTGAAACGCATAATACGCAGCTGTTGTGTTTGTCGGTATCATTTCGTTCTTTGCTTTATAGTATGTAATTTATTAAGCAATTCATGTTGTTAGATGTTGCATAGCTACTTTGTGGGAGCCTCTCTCCTTCTCTCTGCATGTCCGTTCTATTAGCCCTGATGGCTGTGCTGATCGATGTTCCAACTCACTCAATCACCACAAGTAGTGTTTTTGTGTGTAGCAGGTAGAATGTAAAGATCCCTCATGCTCTGCGTGAAAAGAGCGTGCCGTGACGTTCCTTATATAGTGGCCGTCAGTTCGCTACTAAGTGAAAAAGACAAAAAAGTGTTTTAATTGCTGTCTCTTTTCTCTTAGGGACGTTTTGTGACTGGGGGGAAGGCGGATGTAAGATAAGACAATTCTCTTTCCAGCGCTTTTGGTTGACGGATAATAATTGGGGATATGTAAGGAAGGTTACAGTAATTTTACTGTAATTTATCACAATAGCCACTTACATACTTGAGTGACTATATCAGCGACAACCGTATGTCATAATGACCATAAGAGATCGGTGGAACAGAATCAAACCCATGTTCAACACAGTGGGCCAAATACGTACAATTACGACCAGAATAGAAGGGGGTTTCTTCCAGGGAACAACAGTATTTTAACTTTGTTTTCAGCTGGTTTCGCTATAACGTTAACTTACGTATAACAGCGAAATGTTTAACACTGGGCTTGAGAGTGTTTCTTCTTTTGGCCACGAAAATTTGTCCTGTAGTGGGCTACTACTGGCACGTATTAACACTGAACATAGTAAAAGTCTGCCTGAACTCTGTGTTATTACTTCCGCATTAGTACAATAGGATTTGAAAGAATTTCATCCATTCGTGTCAATGTCTGTAATTATGTTTCCATACAAAAATATGCCCGTGGTTACGAAATTTCGTAACCATATTAACAGAATGAAACGTGCAGATTTCACTTGTACGCAGTCCACAGCATTGTTCACAAGAGAAGGTAAAAGGACTGCAGCATTTTTCAAAATGCCAGTTATTATATAATTACGAGTAATAACGTCATAATTGTTTCTGGGGTGAATTCTGTGTGATCAAAGTACGTAATCATTGGTAACGCGATTAAGGTTAATGTTAGGTTATATATTCTGGGCTTAACCATAAGTAGGCCTATATGAATATAACAAGGCATGCAACGTGGGTATATAAGTGACATTGAGGCACATTCGCGTAACCACTGTTGCCGTGGAAAAGCAATAAGTATGGCATATTCTGAGTGTGCCTGTAGTGCTACTCATCCAGCATGAAATGTGCATGCGTGGTATTGTCTGTCTGGCTCTACCAATTTTTTGACCGATATAAAACATTAAGGCAGCTTCCTCTTATGCAATGAATTGATGCAGCGTTCTGTATGATCATATATGGAAATCATCTTATCAGGTTTCAGGATTCGTGTTTAAGCCTTGGTCCTTCAGCCCTTCTCTTTATTCTTACACATTTTGTGTAAACCTGGAATCCAAACTAACAGAAATCCGCACTGTATTAATGCGCAGTTTACATATTTCGTGAGACTTGCCTGCAGGGGACTTATTTTTCATATCGTCGAAGCATGTAGCCAGTTTATTTGTAATAAAAATACACATGAGCTAGCGGACAGTTTATCGTATTTATATGCTTGTGATTTCAAACAGCGGGATATCGCAATCGAATATTAACCCGCTCTGTTGTCAGAGGTGAAGCCCTATTGACGACGAAGGCTGTAAAGACCTATTGTCTAATGGGGCCAATAGCACACGTCGTGTGAGGTGAGAGATAACTACACAACATTGGTGAAGTGAGTCCAGGGCGAAACGGACTACTTGGAGAAAAATTGGCCTCAGTGCCACTTCGTAAGTGCCTCACGGATTGCCCTGGTATTGAACCAGAGCCTACGCGGTGAGAATCTCTCTGACAGCAAGAGCTATGTCGCATCCAGTGGGAGTAATTAAGAGCCTTGTGTAATGACTGTGTCTAATTTTACTTGAACGTTTTAGGCCATACGTGAATTAAAAGGACGGCTGTGAGCGTGCTTGAGCAATGCGTCACGGTGGTGTCGGTAAATATTCGCACACTCTTAACCGGGAAACCGAGCATGCTGATGTGGCGACCACAGTCGAGAGTTCTGTTTGGGATGTACCGGGTCAGAATTTAAACCGGGAAACTTAATGCATCGATTGAAAATTTTGTGATATTTGTGGTTTCTTCTGTCTGTCCAGCTAAACACCCGGATAGCAACCCACATAAATTACGTTATAGCCGTTTCTTTCCAAATCCTTACCTGTATATAAGTCATCAGTTATTTGAATTATGACACTTAACATTGCGACTTAGCAAGAATGTGATTGGTTAATTTACTTTCCGGCTACTTTGTGCCGCAGTATCCACTGGGTGAGATCCTGAGTGGGCTTCAAAATCGGTCTGGACATAGAGAAACGGGAAAAAAAAGTACCTGTCATTACTAGGAATCAACCCCAGGTCACCCAAGTCATAGCCAATAAATGAGGCATGACTAATGAAATTAAGCAACGACGAGAATGCAGCTATTTTTAGACTGGGAACTGAAGGACAATTGCGTCTTGAGGTGTTCGAGACTATGCAGAGGATGAAAATGACTTCGATGCTCTTTACTTGGTCCATCACGTTGTCTAAAATAAATGAAGAAATTTGGGGGCCCTATGTGATACCTCCGGGTGCAGGGAGTGATGCACATGAAAGGTGAATACTCGAGACGCGAAATGCATCGTCAGGACTAGAGTTCAGCTGCATGACACAGAGTGCGTTTCAAAAGCCTCCACTTAACAGGAACATGGTGACATATGGAAAATGACTAGAAGAATAACGTTATTTAGAGAATTCACAGCAAAAAATTGAAGAACTTGTCTTTGGATATAACACACTTCACTTCAGACTGGTGTCGTTGACAGTTTCACGTAGGCCAAATTAGTGTCATAGTTTTAATGGACCCAATCAGTTACACTAATTTTAAGTGCTGGAGTGAAGCTTTGGTTAATGAGGAAGCTTAACATCACATACCAACACAGCGCTTGGAGATTTCTGCTGAGTGTTACGTACGCATAGGACCGGCTGGCCGACTTGCTTAACATTCTACAAATATTTCCCTGTGTCCACGCCGCTGCACACACGTACGTACAACGAACGGGCCCGGACTGCGTAGTGTCGGTATAGTGACTACATTACGGGGTCAGCAATCCCGAGTTCGACTGCAGGCTGGTGCAAGAGATTTTTGTATTTTCCTACGCCTCCAGACCGGCACTGACACCCGCCCAGCCCCTAGTCAGTGGGTACCTGGTTGGTTTCCCCAGGTTTAAAGTGCCCGGGGAGTGAAATTGACCACTAAATTCCATCCAGGGGCGTAGACGAGGGGAGAGGGGGCGAGTGGTGCTGCCGCCCCGGGCCCCAGAGTCAAGCGGCCGGCAGAATGGGAAGCACAATGAATGTCTTCTATGAAAACAATTTCGGGCTCAACAAGTTTTAAATTGTTGAGCCAAATACAAGGAAACGGGATAAATAATTGGGATTTTTTTAAAGTTTATAATTCCTGTTAGGGGACGGCAATTTAATTCCTTGCTAAGGGCGCCAGAAAACCTAGCTACGCTACTGCTTCCATTTAGTGCCGAAGTTAGGAATGAGTGGAGCTGCACCTTTACGTCCCCGGTCTTCATGACGTGGACAGGGACCCCTTTGCTGCCACCTTTATACATATAAAGGAGAACGGTTACAAAGTTGTAGGCAAAATGAATAAAAAGTACAGACTTGCGAGGCTGCGTCTGAAGATGTTCCACCCCTTTGCAAAATGACCAGTTTCCTTTAAATTTGTTTAATACTTGATCTTCCCCTCTCTTCAATGCCAGCGGTAATGCGATCAAATGTTAGCACAGCTGATACTAGAACCTGCCGTCAGTCACATTCCATTTAGGTTTGCTTCCCCACCCTCAAAGTTCAGTTCCCAAACAACTGTTTAATATAACCCTCAATTAGCTACGGGCCGAAGAGTCCGGGGTTCAAATCCTGGCAAGGGTGAGAGATTTTATCTTCTCAGAAACAGTCTAGAGAGAGCCTGGTTTCCACCCAGCCTCCTATCCAATGAGTGCCGGGGTTCTATTCCGGAGTAAAGCTGCCGGGGCGTGAAGTTGACAATTCACCTCCACCTAGTTCCGAGGTTAAGAATGAGTGGAGCTATAGTCTGCTCCCCTTATATGCTTTCATGGCGTGGACAGGGACGACTTTAACTTTACTTTTACTTTTACCTCATACGTGCAATACAGTATTTCATTCTTTTACAAATATTGTCGGTGTTAGAGGAATTTATGGCTTATATAAATAAATTCGTTTATTCCTCTTCTTTTGTCTAATGGCTGTTATAATAAAGTGGGATGATAATTACATCTTGCAAACATTAGGCTTATTTACTGCTGTGAAGTGGAATTCAGGGGATGAAAGATATTTCAGTTATAACTGTGAGATATTTAAAGGGCATCAATCAAACTTTCGGTCAGTGAAACCAATCTTAGTATTCTACTTGCTATGTAAGCCGCACTAATCCATGGGCTGTTTTTCCAGTCTAATGTGCTATTAAATAAAGAATGAATTCGCATATAAATCGTGATCTAACCATCCATTTACACATAAAAGCAAAGGATTTCAACCATGTCACCAGGAGCACGTCGACCGCTCTGAGTAATGTCATGACGCGTTAGGCTCCGAGGATTGTCGTCATGGAAGTATATTGTTTGACGCCCGTGACTTAGGAAATTGCGGTAGCTGCAGCCTGTACAGTACATAGTATACCCCCTTGTTGGACACTGGCACGATAACACTGGATTCATTCATTAAAAAGCCGAAGGATAGAACAGTTAAGTGGTTTTACATTCATACAGATATTGCACCTTACTGTAAGTGGCTGTCTGTGAATACACCCGCCACGTTCCCTGCTAATCCATCATTGAAAGTAACACATCCTTTGCTGTTAGAATACTATATAATTATTTTCATAAAACTAAACGAAGCAGGAAAGAGGGTAAACATTTTTTCCTTTGGTCAAAAGCTTGTAGAAATTATATTTCTTACAAAAGAGAGAATTACTCACTGGGTGTTGTGGGTGGGAGAGGCTACACCTGAAGATGTAACAGTAAATTTAAAAATGCCCCTGTGCACGCCAAGAAACCATGTGGGGAGGGAGTGGAGGGATAATTCCACTTCTTAACTTCGGCGCTATACGAAGGTGGGTGGTCAGCTGCACGCCTCAGCCGTCTTATCTCCAGAGAAAGAACCCCCAGTGGGAAGCCGGATGGGTAAGCCGTATACCGAAATATGGCAGAGTTCTTTCAGTGTCTCATACAGTAAAAGTTTTTGCTTGGACTCAGATTTCGAGCTGGCTGCCATGATTCGATCAGTATTGCACAGCGTGATCAAGCGACAGTGGAAAGCTTGCACAAATACCGCAACGTCCGTGAGTGAGTTCACATGTTGCTCTGACACGCGTATATTCTGATTAGAAAGCAAATATAGCAACAAAAATTAAATGCTCTGAAGGTGTGAAATTTTTCCCCTAATATTTTTAACAAAATATTCTAATTACTTACTTTTAAAAATACTTATTTCTCTGGTGCTGAATTTGCGGCCCAGGGATCCTGCTTTGAAGTGAAAATATAATACGAATAAGCGTATCTGCATGTTGGAAAAATCAGTTTCTTAATTGAACTTGATTGTAACTCTACGAACATCTTTAGAGAATGAGAAAGGTCAGTAGACTTAAATAAACCAGGATGAAGAAAGAAAGAACATCAACAGAGATACACTGAAGATAAGACCATAAGATGTACATACCGAGCCACAAGTTGCTCTCATGCCGTGCCATGTACTGTACCATTCAAACTCCGCAACAATCGATCAAAAATGATTTGAATTTACCTAACCAAATTTTTGTCTAAACCCACACGTTACGTAATTGTCATCCTGCTACATGAAGTGACACTTGTTGGCAAAAGAAGCAGTCAATAGACTATCTTTAATGGCGGGCTGTGAGCTCCTATACACGCCGAGGCATGGCCGTCATCCACCATCGCGCTGCAGGCTGTGAATACAAGACATTATCACCCGCTGCATCTAATCTCTGCAAGCTGGTACCTGTTCTGACTTGTAGATTTTCTTTTTTCGTATCTATTTAAATGTTAGCTTACGTCAGTCTGCATCTCTCTCAACGTCTTTCTAAATGATTTCACCCGTTCATATTCCCTCACTGTCTGATTCCTAAGTCTTTTTTTGTATGTACGAAGCCTTCATGTTTACGGCAGACAGATTTCAAAGTATACACCCACGGAACCCTGTTGCGGTGTTAGTGCGTTTCTTCTTCAGACGTATGAATTTTCTATGATGCTAATGATGTACAAATCAATTCATAGGACAGTGCAAGTTCTGCGATTCCTACACTCCAAAACCTCTTCTGATTGTTTAATTAACAGGCGCGTTTGAGATTAATGGCCTGTAATAAGGACGTAGCGCGTATGCAGCCAGTTACAATGGCTGGATGCTCTTCCGTCTGAACTGATTTAGTGTTGTATTGGTTTACCGACCAAGTTGGCTCAAGAGGTAACTTTTCTAATGTCTATTCGGCAAGTGCTGGTGTCCTAGGTCTTGCGTGGCTTTCTTCAGTCCTTTCAGACACAATTGCCCACTTTAATTCGAGACGGTGTATACAGTAGCATTATCTTCCGGCTAAGACTGATGGTAAGAACCGCCCTTCCCCTTATTATAAAACAGAAAAACTAGGGTATGAGCGTTCGCGTGACTAGCATGTTTTCTCATGTTTGTAAAATATCGGGCCAGATGGGCATTGCAGCCTCTGGGTGCATCGTCGCATCTGGAAACTCTACACTAAGCAACACATATACTTGCATTTTTGGTAACGATTCTAATATGTCTCATGATTGTCTGATTAAAGAATTTTTCTTTCTTATCTTCATGGAACAGGCAACTTAAAATCTGTACCCACGTCAAAACGCTTTCTTCAGCACGTGCATTTTCTTCCCCGTCCACTTCGCTCGGTGGGTTTAAAATTCCATGCCTTCCTCGAGAGTCTCTTCGCGCCCATCCTACCTATGTGACCTTAACATTTCTTTCGACATAATATATAGCCACATACTTATCGTATGACGAAATTTCGTAATATTCTCGCGCCATCCCACGCCCTCTTTCATCGTTTCTTCTTTGTTCGTGCTAATTTATAAACATGACTTTCTTAATTTTCCTTTGAGAATTTACACATTTTCCTATTAACCAAGCTTAATCAATTGCACAAACAACAAATCTATTGAATACAATCCTAATATTCACTTAAATATGACAACAGCCCAAAAGACTTCTCCATAAATTTAATATGCTCCATCTCTGTGCATTACTCAAAATCAAGTCAAAATCAGTAATCATGGAAAATTTCAAACTTTCCAAATGGGGTGTCAAGCAAAAGGCCCTAACCGTGGCAGCCGATAACCGTATCATGTGTGGTTTAACGTCACAACTCTATAACCGTAGCCATCGTGGTCTGACTTCAAAAACCGGTGACGATGAAAACCTGTAACCATAGCAACGAAGTGTTATCACACACCAAGGCGTGACTCACATGCGCTATCATATATAACGAGAGCTCTTGGTGTAAAATAATGATGGTATAAGTCTCAAATTTATATCCAAAAACTTAAACGTTTCGCTTTTATATACTCCTCGAATGTTATGCAAGTTTTCATTAACAAAGGGAAGGGGTCTTGAAGCTACTAGTGTTAAGTGCGTCCGCTTGTCTTAACAAACAGTTCTATCTAATTATTTTACTACCTAGCTAATTAAATAGACACCTAGCACCTTGGAATCAGTCTTCCGAATCTAATAAGCACTCAGCAATTCCCCTCAATTTATACAGAGTTTTTTTCAACACGGATCTGAGCATTGCGGAGAGGGGAACATCATCCGTCGCTGTGCAAAAATTGATGTCGTCCGCTCTACGACGCGCAGTCCGGCGTTAGCGTAGGACTCGCGGGGCTCACTGCGTACTGCAGAGCGTAATGGGTAATCGATCTGCAGCACTGTGCCAGTGATCCTGTTTGTAGCTTATGTGAGTGGGTCCCGCGTTCAGATGGACATGCTGTAGAACTAGAACGATCATTATTGCGTTCTCAAGAACCCGTAACTACTTCCTGTTCCAAGCAATGTGAATTGAGTCATGGATTCGTATCCCACTTTTTTAGGAGCCACTTCCCTTCACATTTTTCGCTAAAGTTTTGCAACCTAATGTTGTGTACCAATTTGGATCCTTATTGTTCTTCATCTGTCATTGAATGTGTTGTCCGGTCTGTTTCGTCACAGAATTGTGTCTGAGCCTATGAGAGACATTTATTAGAGCTTCTTGAATAGCGAAGCTGGGAGAATGTAGTCACAACTGGAGTGACTAGGCTACTGACTGGATATCCGAGGAATCGTGGGGCGATTTCCGGTACGGGCAAGACATTTATATCTTCTTTAAAGCGTCCGGACCAATTCTGGTGCGCACCCAGGAAATGGGGGCGCTTTCCCCAGAAATGAAGCGGCCATGGCGTGAAATTTACCACTCCCGTCCATCTAGCTCCGAGGTTAAGCATGAAAAGGGCTATGCCAATGGCGTGCAGAGGGAGAAGTCAGTCCTTCTGTTGGTCCCTATATACACAGGACAACCGACGTAGAAACCTTGAAGATCGGTGCGTTATTCCGTGTGGCGGAATTTGTCTTAAATGCTTCTCGCCTTTTATTTAATTTATGACATCCTGACGTTGTCTCCGCAATGACGTCAGCAGTCCTGTTGTCTGGGCTAAAGCTGTGGAATAATGTGGACAAACAATTTTAAGAGACTGTTGTGCAAGCCTTATCACTGTCAGTTTAGCTTAGAGTAATTGAAGCGGAAAGTTTAATTTTCTACTTCATATTGTCTGTTAAAGCAGCGTAAATCCATTGTAAAATTCTAATGTTTTCCCCTGATTTCGGAGACACATCTTCATTATGGAAATAGAATTTTCTATGCGTCTCAAAACTTAAGAGAATGAGCTGCATATTTGAAAATTACAATGAAATATAATTTCCTGTTTTATGATAAATAGTACGTACGTGTGGTAAATTATACCAGAGCCAGCGTTCTGCGCATTATTTGAAAGAATTAAGTGAAACCAATGCTGAATGCAAAGTTGTATGTCAATCCCCATGCTCTATTTTCAAAATTACAGGATAGGTTAGACAAAATTCTGTATTGGGTGTTTACACTAAAAATATTCGTGCAAAATTAAATTCGCTTGCTCCCTTGAACTCAGACACAATTGTGTATCTTCTCTCGAAACGGTCATCACATGAAGGTAAATAGTAAGAAAGCGACGTATACATTTTATTATGAAATGCAATTTGTTTATAATAAATAACGGTAGTATGTGAACACCACTGATGTGTCATATATTTTCAAATAAACCGAGAACGGTATTCAAATTAATGACATATGCAGTGAGCGAAAGTGTAATACTTAAGGTATCTGCACAACATGAAGTAGTATATATGACAACATATCTCCCGTGCAAAAATCATACACCACGCTCTTGCCTGACGTTCAGTACCTGCCTAAGGTGACAAGAGGGCAGAGTGACTACACCAGTCTTTACGGGATTTAACTACGTAAACACTGCAATTCATAAGTTGTACATTTATAGATATTAAATGGAAATAATTTTGTTTCATAACAAATTGTTACTATTTGCAGGGAGTTTTGTCACATACCAAAATGAAGCATGCAAGAATTATATAGAAAATCGGTTCAAGGCTAGTCAAATAAACAAGAAGTGAAAATGTTTATATACGATTTCTACTGCAACAGCAAGTAAGAAATATATGCGGTAATAAAAACTCTGAAAAACACATAGTGCATTGTAATATCTGATTATAACATTTCATTACATCAAGAACAACCAAACATCTGATATTCCGCCATTACCAAACCAAGGAAATCCTCAGGAAGGTGCACTTGTAACAAATCACTTCAACGTTAATAAGCATTGTACCGTACATAATTTGTCACATTTTCCAGCCATCAATTGTAATGGAATGGCATAACAAGCAGCATGCACCGCAAAAAGTGATGTAAAATTGAGGTCTCAGATAATAACACAATTAACACAGTAGTATATCCGTATTTTTTAAATCTTGGTAAGGGCCTGAAGATGATCATGGTTTGATCGAAACGTGTTGCCAAATAATATGAACTAATTAGAAACATTACTAAGTAGTTACATCGACAGTATTAGGTCCTTATAAAACACAAAGGGATGCGTAATATAAAGCTTGTATAAAACACTTTTGAGAAACAGGCCTCTGTAAGCTTTCCCTCCATATTATATATTGGGTTCAAAATCTAAGAACTGCGTATTTCTAATCCCTCAATTTGCTAAACGAAGTTATGTTCTTCTCTTGCATTGCAACATTTATAAATTATGAATAAGAGTTCAAAAGCTGCAGAAGTGACGATTTTCTTACTGTTAGTGCATGTCGTAGTAGAGAGAAACCCTTCAGTACGCAGACAGACCGTCACTTCACGTGCCATCAGAGTACTGTCCCAAAATCCGTCTTGCAGCAAACTGAAAGGGACGAATTTATTCAGATGTACAACGTTTGGCAAGAGCCAGGATAGAGATGTGTTCGTGGAATATTAGAATAATTAAATGTCTGACGACGTGTGACGAAAATATATGAATAATTCCTGACTGGCTAGTATACATACGTGTAATTCAGTATTTTTTCGGGGCATTTTTAATTCTTTATTGCGATCGAAATCGTCAAACACGTTTTATATTTTATCTTCTAGTGCAGGTTGCTGTAGTTATGGGTAGGGCACAACACTTTATTATAATGTTTGAAAAGGTTAGTAACCTGGGGCTTGAGGTATTCTGTTGGCTGTATTGTGTGGTGCGGTCAGATTAACATGGTAAACGGTGTAAAAAAAAAGAACTTGAAGAAGCAGCCATGCCTGATGGAGTGTGGAAATATGATTGGGGGGCAGAACAAAGCCCGAGGGACACTGCTGCTGCTTCTGCTGCTGCTTATGGTCACTTTTATGAATAGTGGCAACCATTCATCTGAAAATTCGAGATGCTGTGACACGCAATGGCAGCGTCACTCGGAACGAAAGACTTTCCGCTCATGTATCGCCACACATTCTGACCCACAGCACCAAGATCATGTAATGTTTTATTCCAAATGAAGCCAGCGCCTTTTTAACTCTGGTGAAAAGACACAAATCTCAAGAAATTTTACACCATGGTCTAATTACGTAGAGTTGATTAACTATTTTACCAAGTAAGTTGGTTGATGAGGTGCGTGGTGGCGCAGTTTGTTGAGGCACTGCGCTAAAAGCCGGAAGGTCGTGGGTTAGATGCCCGATGAGGTCACTGGGATTTTCATTGACTTAATCCTTCCGGCCGCGCTGTGATCCTGGAGTTGACTCAGCCTCTAACAGAAATGAGTACCAGGAATATTTCCTCAGGGTGGCGGGGGGGGGGGGGGGATGTGGCAATGGCGAACCAGGGTACGGCTGACAACCTTGCCACCTTCATGTGACGATTGTCTAGAAATTCTGGGAGCCTCAACCTCCTGAAGCCCTAGGGTTTCTCCAGTCCTGTATACGGCTAGCTTTGCCTTCGCGCAGTCTAAGGCTTGGGTCTACGACCGCTCCTTTGCAAGGGTTGCGGATTCGAATTACACCGAGGGCATGGATGTCTGTTTCTTGTGAGTGTTGTCTTGCCAGGTAGAGGTCTCTGCAACTGGCCGATCACTCGTCCAGAATAGTCCTCCGGAGCGTGGTGGGTCTGCCTGTGAAGGAGTAACCCCATACAGAAGGCCTGGGCCCACTAGAGCTGTCGATGCATCAGAAAAATAGAAAAGACTTGTTGGCAGTGGTAACGTCCCATTTATTCAGTAGTTGCCCCGTTCGAATCTCTTCGGTCACGTAACGCGATAAAAGATGTCCGATTTATTTACGATATGAGCTGACATACAGCATAGAGGTTAAGTAATGACGGAGACGTCTTTGAGAATCTCTTAAGTGACAAGCAGTGCATCCAACATTTCTTAAGCATTTTTTATAAGAATACAGTATAAATTTTTAAAGGTAATTAAAATTTGCCCCTGTACGCGCCATGAACTGGGGACTGGAAGTTTAATTCAAATATTCTCAACCCCGTGAATGATAGAGTTGAGTGGTTAGATTGACGCCTGGGACGCTTTAACCCCAGAGAAACAGCCGTCGACAACCCTTGAGTAGGAGGTAGGATAGGAACTTCCATAGTTCTTGACACTTTCCAGAAGAGAAACGTCTGTTGCCCCTAACGGGAATTGAAACAGATTTCTTTGGTCGTTCAGTCCAGAGCGTAGTTTCTGTACATACCAATCTACCGTAAAGAACTGAGCTCTTAATCGAAGATCTTGTCACATTAGTAGTGACAAAAATAGTGTGTTGTTTAAAGACGCTGACATTTGCTGGAATTTTATGCAAATAGAAATATAGGAAGCCCCCGAAGATGAAGACTCCATCACCTATTGGATCACTATATGCGACTGAAATACAGGGTAGCCCTATCGTGTTCTGTTTCGGGCAGTTGGCTGGGCTGTCCACTCCACATACTACTTGTCTGTGTGGCTAATGGCCCGGAACGTCTCTCTAGCACTGAATCCATTCACATAATGGGTGGAGGAAATTGGTTCTTCAGTGACTTGAACTTGTGCTGCAAACAGATGCATAATCAGGAACATGAGTCCCGCAGCCACGGAAAATGCTGACTGCTACAGATCACTGTTTAATGTATTAGATACACAAATTCGACAACAGTTGTTTTCTAACACGGCTGACTCTTCGGAAAAGAAAGCAGCGTGTAACATTTGATGTAAATATTTGTCATAAATCGGACTGACTGGGCTACTAACAACCACTGTGTCTCAAGGAATGAGCAGGTGACGCTGTAGACTTTTATTTTGAAGCCCTTGGTTCCAATTCTGGTCGTAATGCCGTACATCGTGACGTTATCCACGGTGGTCCTAACTATGTCGACGCAAATGCAGGAATATCCTTTCAAGCAAGCCGTGATCACCATCCTCCAAATGCTTTAACAAGTTTACATAATCATCTTGCCATTTTTTGCGGCGCTCTACTGTATAATATATAGCCCTCTGTTACTTTTTTAAGTTTCCTTTTAATGCAGACATATTTTTACATACTTATTATAACCGCTTTTGCTCTTGTGTTTATTGTTAAGGCCTTCGATACTAAAACTCTACATCTTTCACGCATTAGGCCCTTCCGCTTACTTCAGTTAAAAATTAATTGAACCTGTCAGACGTTCGGTAGAACTTCTTTGACGAGGGATCGACCGGTCGCAAGGCCTGTTCCTATAAAGGACGACACAAACACTAAAAGGCAGACCTGGCCTACATATATGCACATTCCGAGATTCGAACTCAACAATTCCAATATCAGAGCTGTCGAAGACAGTACATGGGGTAGACAGCCCGGACACTGTGATCGGCGTCAAGCAAAACTTATAGCGCAGTTTCAGTTAACTGTTTTTTAACACTGCTGATCAGTAATAACATAAGGAGTAAGAATCCGGTGGAGAATCCGTTTTCGTAGTCCTTCCCTCTTCTACCTACTTGTTCACAATAGGTGTCGAGGGTTTTTGTGATTTCATTTGATCACACTCAAGCACACACCACAGTCGGTAGGACTCCTCTGGACGAGGGATCGGCCCGCGGTGGAAAATTCCTTAGTGTAATTAACTCAGGTCTCGAACACATTCTTCTCTTTAAGTGATACTGTAAATTAGGACAAAAACGTGAAGCATCAATTTAAAGAACCTCCGTGCATCGTGAGCTGCAGTGTTACCAACGACGTTGGTTAGAACTACACATTTCAGTTTTCAATGTGTGCCTATATTTATGAGATGCCGCGTATGTTAAAAATCATACACCATACAAGCTGCGATTTTATGCGCAGATGATGATAATTCAATTACAAGAATTGCGTTTTCCTATTTTGTTAGTACTTCAGCTTTCTGAACGTTCCTTATTCATTTCTATTGTTATTTTACAAACTCTTCTGAAGGTATATTTCTTATAATAACTATGATTTGACTATAATTTAAGTATTTTTTTCCCTTTCAACTAAGCCTCCCACACTTTCATTGCACAAAGTTAATGTCGTTAATTTCATTTCGCCTGTATTCACCTTTCGAGTTCTAACTGTTAGGATGGACAAGTGTGTGTAAGCTTGCACATTCTTTATTCTCACTGTTTATTTACATGTATGCGGCTTCGTGCTGCTGTGTTCTTCTTTACTTATCCGTTTTTCTATTTCTGTATTTGTTTACCATCTAAGTTCTTCAAGTTAATGTTCCTACCTTTGCAGTGAAAATATTTCTGTTATAAAATTCTTATACCGCATATGCAGTCCATACCTTTCTGTCTGTCTGTCTGTCTGTCTGTCTGTCTGTCTCTCTTTCTCTTTACACACACACACACACACACACACACACACAGATTCATCCTACAGGCTTGCATTACCTTGAGCACTTCAAATCCTTCCAATTTAAGTTTTTTCTTACGGTACGAGAAATAGACTGAGTTTATACCATGTATATACTTGGAACAGGGAATATTAGTGGTGTCTATTACGCCTACGTGATTCTCCATTTGTTTTAAAATTTACAAATCATATTAGTACATGCTTCCAACAATCATGAGGAGGTTCTTTTTTTGGATTGCCAAGACCCTTACTTCGTGTAAAGTGATGTTCAGTACAGGAAAGATATAAAACTTTATGTTTCGTAGAACACAGTTTGGTTCGTACAAAAGAAAAGTCCCCTTTTTAAGTACTTAATTTATTAAACTTAAAAATCAGTGCTCACTTTTCTTTATAAATTTTCCCACTGTGCTGACACCTCTTTCAGAACTATAATGGTTCACTTCACTTACATTCGGAAAACACAAAGCTCTAAACTGACTATAAGCAACCGTGTAAGATAAGTGCTGTGAACCTCTCCAGATACTTCATTAGCATGGACAAGGTACCCAGCTATTACTCTTTGGTATGCATTAATTTTAACATGGCTTGGGAACCATTCAGGCTCTCGAGTGCAAGTTAAAATGAAATTAAAATCCACTTCCTCCATTCCGTATAGAGAGGTCATCACAAAAACCAGCTCTATATAAACACTCGTTTAGAGCAGTTGCCTTACTCTAGCTGCACTTTTTGCATGTTATACCGCGGCATATACTTTGTTCTTTATTTGTTTTGTTAATGTGTGCCTTGTTTTCATTGCGCTGTAAAAGTTCTGGTATTTTACGTGCACATAACCAGTGTCGATTTAACGTCTTCCTAATTTCTCAGGAATATTATTTCTTATCTTCAATTGCTTTCTTCATAAACCAGCATGATGACCATAAACAAAAGTTTATAGGTTTCTATTTACCACAGCGCAGGGCTTACTTTTTGTAAGAAAAGATTTCACATTAAAATTTAGATTATTCCCAGAAAGCTCATTTGTGTGTTTTGTGTGAATTACAGAACAAACAACGATTATTTCGGCGTATAATATTAACTCACTGACTTTTATAACAGCGACGGAGTGTGTTTACTGCACGGTACGAATTTAATTTTCAAAAATAATTCTGTTAAATCTTTGTAAAAGGGGAAGCCTGGGAACCTTCCAAAAATCAATGATCTTTCGGAAATCGTGGAGCACTGGAAAGAAAAGAATTTCACTTTGCCTTTCAAGAGACAAATATTTCACATACGCCAATATTCTATTTTTTACAAAGTTCTGCCAACTACGGAAGTTATTCAACGCTGAATATAATAAAATGATCACTTGGTGTTACTAATTCACATGGCGTAATATCGCAGAATATATGAGACCACCGCACCGGCGTCGTGAAAACCTCACATCTTTCACTCGAAACTTTAAAATAATCTAAATTTTAGGAGTTAATGTGCAAGTACAGCGTAACTCCAATTATTCGGATTAATTGGGATCGCGAGCCGTCCGGATGTGCAGAAAATCTGTATAACTGGATTTTTCTTTGAAAATAGGCTACATTGGCAGTTTAAAGTGGAAAAAATTTAAAAAACCGCTATTAGGCTACTTATTTACCTACAAAAAAAGCGTTAATACGTTAATTTAGGAATTTCTTGTCTAATTTGGGAAACCCTTCGGCTGTTATTTACGGTATATACAGTACCTGCGTCTAAACCTTTCGACCACGCCTGATTTGAAGTTCTAGACAGCCACAACACTTTGCAGTAGCTACGGTACTCGATGCGATAACCGGTAATTTCAAGGCAAATTCGTGTTGTAGAATTCTCGACAAAGTTACGTGTAAGGCTAGGCCGATCCAGATAATTGGCGATCCGGATAACCAGTTTCCGGATAATCGGAATTATACTGTATACGATAATGTAATAACGTTAATTTACACTACTGTTGCCGTAATCACTGTCAGATATGGTGCGTATGTTGGAATGTAAAACAGGAAAGTATAAGGAAATCTGCAGTTTATGTGTCACAAAACAAACGGTATCTGTGGCTAGGATTCTAAAGAAAACTGGCCTACGAATTTATGGTCCTTGAGACAGAATATATTTTATATATTAAAAATCTATTATGTACAGCTTTAAATAAACCTGCTTTCAGAAAAAAAAACGGTATATTCATGTCAGTGGCAAAAGTATGGTTTCTTTGAGGGTAAGGCCCGACCGCAGATGCCCGAGGTCAAACCATTACTGCTACCTGATCTGTGCACCTGCGAGGTTCTACCACAAAACAAGTCCAGACAAGAGGGGAAGGTGTGTGTGTGTGTTCTTTCGAGGGTAAATAGCAGAACAGCGTCAGTCAATCTTGTTTCTCTTAACGCAAACACATATGGCAGTAACCTTGCCCTTAGCGGAACCACTCTACAGAACTGCATTTGACTCGCGTGCATTCAAGCCCCTGGATTGAAACCAGAAGGTGGTTAACCCGACTCATGTCTTTCGTAACTTTTCTTAGTCTGTGAAAACCATGACTACTACTCCTCATATTCTGCTCCAACCCACAATCCATAATAATATATTCTCAATAAATAACGTAATATGATATAAAAGAAAACAAGTTAGGAAGTATTGCTGTGCTTTCGCTCTTTTACGAACTGGGTGTTTAAGATGGTTTGTTGTTATCCTAGTAATATCGCTTCAGCACAGCGTGACAGGAATTGTGTAGAGACTGTAAAGCACTTGTTAGTAGGCAGGGAGAACATAAATAATTTGGAGCACGTATGAAGACACACATGCGTAGAGAAGGAATGTGATCGTTCATGTGCGGAACAAAGGTATATAAGCCCATACGCTCTTCATATAAAATGGTGGTAAAAATTTTTCCCGATCTAAAGAAAAACTGAAGTGGCTTGAGAATTTCTAGCAAAATTCTCCAATTTCAAGTCTCAAGATGATCCATTAGGCGGTAAGGGTGACTGCAAGAGGCGCTTCGCAGTGACGCTCTCCATATGAATCAGGCAGAAGAAAATAAACTTCATACTAATATCGTCTGTGTTATGACATCATGCTGTAGTCTCATATGTTGCTACGATCATTTTGGAAAAACGTACTTCCTCCATCTTCATGGTCGACGTCACTTAAATCCTGAAGGTGGGGTTAGTTTGTCGCATCTAACCGGTGATACTGACTTACGAGGTTAAACGTGGTGTCATAACCCAGAAAATCGAATTACGTTGATTTGTATTTATTACCAACTAATATCACACGAGACAGTAATCATATCTTTGTAGTATCACACAGTACACTCTCCTACATATTTCGGCTGTCCTCAGACATTTTGAAGGAGAGTATTTTAGCACAAACGAATTCTTGATTTTTCGAAATTCCTTTGTGTTAGAAGCTCTCCCTGAGGGTTGGTGAGGACAGCCGAAACATGTAGGCGATTGTTCTAGATAATAACATAAATGTGTAATTTCCACATGTCTATTGCACGGAAAATATATATATATCATTAAGTTATCAAATTATGTTCGGTAACCGCTGTGTAAACCTAATCCAACAAACGTGACTAGGTCTAGCATAAATTCAGCAATATAAGAGCAAGGAATGTTACTGGCCCTGAAGATGTATAGCGGAAGCTGTACTCTTTCTGCAGTCTCGCAGCAGGAAAAGTGTGTGGCTAGCCTTCGTCACCCACTGGATACGAATAAAAGTGAAATAACAAAATCATAGTGCCGGCCTGTATGTGATGGCGCGTAACAACATCCCCGCTGGAAACTGAACCGAGGTCTCCCTTCCCTATCCAGCTACTCTACTGAGCTACGTCGGTTCATGACTGAAACTGATATAGTAAGCACATATCGAAGCAGAAGTAGAAACGATAGCGTGAGACGTGAGTCCATGAGACACGTTGAGTATAACTAACCTTCAACCGACAAAAGAATGGATGACAGATGCAGGATTGGCAGGATGTTCGAAACAAATCTGATGCAACAAGAACAGTCGGACAACCGAAGTAAAGATGGACAGTCCGTCTTGAAAACAAGCTAATAGCCTATATATAAAGCAAGCACAAGATTTATGCGTAGTGCCTGTCTGGATAAGGTTTAGTCCATTGCGGTTAAGTTTGACTCTCTGAAGACGTTTCTTTCCATACAAATTCTGCATAACATGAATATATTTTTTTGTCATCCACTGTAAAGTACTCTTCAGGATCGGAGCGAATGACGTCAACACAGAAGATCAGTTCTCTTGAAGTAGTACATATTTGAAGTCAGTATATTGTACCTCCCGAGAGGACAGCTCACTTTTTCTGAGGTAATAGATTCCGCAGACCTTCGGCTTTCGTCGTTATCTTGGTTTATATCTTCAGAATTCAATACTCCTTTGCTCTCGTAACTAATCATGTACGTAAATAAAGAGCGACACGTTGCACATACGCAGCTAGAAGCTGAATTTACTGCCGCATGTTTATCCAAGGTTCTTCTTTATTCTGAGAATATAACAAACGAAGTACTGAAATACGTAACGCCATTTTATTCGGATGCAGTTCATTTGGAATCTAACGCTCTGGCGCTGGGTTAATGCCTCCCGACATTCTGAAGGAACGTAGTATCTTTATCGTCAAGCTAGAAGGCAATATCCTGTCCAAAATACGAAAAAATTACATATTCTTTTAGATATCGAGTGTTTTTTTTCTATCAAAACTTTGCTCGCCTGATTATTCCAAAATTTACGGATCGCTGTGTACTTTAAAAGTACTTGTACGCTTAGATTCTTCTTCCCTCACTTCTGCTCTCTAAAGGAGGTACGCAATACACGATGTGTGTCTTTTAACCATGCACTTCTAAGTCGCAATATTCAAGATAGCTTCCTCGTAGAAGAACCACGGCGGTATGATGAGTATAAAGTACCTGGAATCATTTAACAGCAATTATCGTTACTACACTAAGTTAACTGCAAGACGATTGACACTTTAGCGCCAATTTTTCGGAGTGTTTAATGTTCGTAAATTGATCGTTTATAAGGTCAGGTCTATGCGCAACTAACAGTTGAGCGTCTGGCAGAGGCTCTTTGTGTTCCGGCAAAGCTATAGAGTGTGTAATAAGATCGTGTGTTGGTCTTTTTGTTTTAAACAGAATAATATTAGGGTTAGACCACAAGCCGAAACAAGTTTCAAAGTTTTTCATCAAGGAAATAAATAAGAAGAAAAAAGAGACTCAGCTTTAAACTCTACTCTTTGCGGCTTGGTAAAAGCGACTTCACTCTGCTAAAAGCCACTACTTACTGCCTTGAAAGTCCGAGGTTTTTCTGCAGTGCGCCATCTAAGCTGCAGCGGGGACAAACAAGAGTTAAAATACATACTGTATCGCCGGTTTGGAGTTTACAACTTTTAACGTATTTTGCAGTTTCTGATCATTAATGGCCGGTCCCGGTGGCCGTGCGGTCTAAGGCGTGGGTCTGCAGCTGCTCGCTTGCTGGAACCGCGGGCTCGAATCCTGCCGGGGGAACGGATGGCTGTCGCTTGTCAGTGTTGTGTGTTGTCGGTAGAGGTCTCTGCGTCGGGCTGATCACTCGTCCAGAGGACTACTGAATGTGGTGTATCTAAGTGAGCGTACCTCGGTAGCTGAACAATGAGGAGTCCTAGGCCCAATGGGCCTCTAGGGCCATGAAAAAGAAATTAGCCTTAATGACATATCTGTCGTTGTACAGATTCACACTACAACTAGCGAACCTAGCTGTCAGTGTCGAAATCTCAGCCTGTAGACACTTTTACCGAGTTTTTTGCGGTTTTTTCAGTCGCTTCACGCAAAGGCATGGATAGTACCTCTAATTGGAAGACTACTTCACCCTCCCTGCCAATTCGTTACTTTCTAACCGTCTGATCAATCGACGTTATACATAAACGACATCATTAATGGGCAATAAATATATAACATTACGTCCGTAGGTTGCACAGGACACACTGTCAGCAAGTCTCTTGCATTTTCCTGCGCAATGGTCTATTTGTTAGAAGAATTTTTTTGTATTCAATTTGATGTTTCTTATAGACCAAAATCAAATTTTTCCAACAATATCTTATCCAAACCCCACAGGACAAATTTTTTATTCTGTACGTTCGGCAATAAAATATGCGGATGCATAGGTGTACAAGACTTCCCATTATAATTTTCTTTTGAGCATTTCATACTATTCTCACGTGAAATTTATTCCAATGTCACGAATAATTTGCGATATTGAAGAAAGATAATTCATGTACAGTGCAACAGATCTAGCTTTGTGAACACCACTTCGTGATCTGTGATCCGAGAACTGTTGATTATCTCCAGTGGTTGAACGTCGAGGCCAACTAGAGATGTAAACTGCAAAATTCGCTTTCGGAAACTGCGTACATTTCACATTATCTTCAGTTTCATATAAGCAGACTATATTTTTCAAACCATACATTTACAGTGCTATATACAACAGCCAAGGCCTTCACATATCAGCACTTTGCAACTCTCCTTTTTACGCCTTCGCGATGAGGAGTTACAAAATTGCGCCTATTTTTGCCATATTTCGCTGTCTTTGTGCGTATAGGAGCTCGAGAACCGTTGAATACATTTACCTTAAATTTTACATCTGGGGGTTTTATATGTACTGACACGTTAGGATTTTAGTCGAAATCGAAAACAAGAACGGATGCTTTACGTGAAAAAGGAAAATGATTTTCTGCGCGTATCTCGTCGGTAAACCGCTAAGTATTTAACTAATTAACTCCGTGCAGAAAAATCTTTCTTGGAAATCTAGAGGTTCGTCAGCTAATTAAGAAATTCCCCGCATTTTATGGAACCCAACAGTTCATTTTCCAGTTTTCACAACAGCGCACCGCTGGTCCGTGAGCCACATACATATTTGTCAAAGAGAAAGCACAGCGACCAGAAGTCTGAAGAACATGATCACAACTGGTGTACTCCCTGGCACAGAATACGGACTTTACCCAGACGTTCTTTATTTTCAAAGCATACCGTTTCACATTACGTGAATAAATATAATTTCATTTACGCGTGCACGAGTTCACGACCCTACCTACAGCCATATTCACGAGACTCGCAAGGCTGAACTGCATTATTTGCGTACCTCTTATACGAATTTTATCATAACTGGAAAATAAATTTGGAAAGTTACGGACAGAAATTTATTTCAGCTCCTAATTAAAGCATAATTTTCATTGCGCCGGTTTTCACGAAAGTCATAATAACTCAAACTTCGGTGGACGTCTCTTGTTTTGAATTTTATCTAAATCGGATGAAGAATGTACAAAATAGGGGCAAAAATGTATTCATATTCTTAAGTAAAGTATGGTCATTGCTGCACCAATTGTCACGAAGCACACAGCTACTCAGCGACACTGTGGAAATCGTTTGCGCTGAGCTGCACCCTGATTAGTCAAGAATTGTAGAAAACAAAAAGGTAAATTTCCGTCTATAACATGCCAGGAAGGCGTGGGGGCGGGGTCTGGATATATAGCCTTACCCTTTCTTTAACCTCAGCATTAGTTGGTGAGGGTGGGTAATATGGGACTTGTGGGTATATATTCATTTCAGTCTTTACCTGTAGTGTGTGACTGAGCCGATTTTTATGAAATTCACGCTTGCTGGGAAAGGCTTTGTACAGAAGTGCTGTATGGAATTTCAAGAAAATTCGACAATAATTTCACTTGCTGAAACTGGGTCACAGACAGTATGATTTACAGACGGTTTCACGTGGTTTTCACATAAGGCGCTCTTTGTTTACTCCGTAAATAACACCTAAAAGCAAAATATTTTATGTCCAATACAATATGTGTGTTTGTTTTCCGGGTTTAGATATTGTTGAACACAAATACCCTTAGGCACTAGACCTCTGAGCACTTCGTACTAACTCAGATAAGCAGAGTTCTGCTTGAGAAGCTAATATTTCCTCAGCTGTTGAAGAAAATTTTGGAACCGGAAGCTTCATTGTTATGCTGAAAAGAGCTCGTCACTTTCCCTATCCTGGCGCGTTCTTTCAATTTTACGCCATCCCACACTCTCTCTTTAACCTTTTAAAGCCTAGCGGTAACTTTACGTACGACCAGGTTTAGCATTAAAAAATTCTACGTGGTGCCCACATTGCGTTTATGTGTTTTGTACGGATCTCAGAACAAACAGCAACTTTTGCCTTATAAAACATTAAGAGATTGGTTTTTATAACCGAAGTGGAGAGTGTTTATAGCGCGGTACGCACTGAGTCCTTATATAAAACAGATAAGCTTCGTCTTTAAAGGGTTAATATTCCCCTTAATACTAGTCTCTCTGATATACACTTAGGTCTTCTTAGCTGCCCCATCCATTACGGTTGTCCCACAAATGCCGTGTATGCATTTCTCTTCTTCCCAAAATTTACCACATGTCCCGCTCATCTTATTTTCCCTTATTTGAACCACAGGAATAACACTGGGTGAGAAATACAAATGTTTTCTAACTTGTTTAATATATTTGCATTTGCATTGTAACATTACAAAACATTAATTTAAATCGTGATACCTGATATTATAAAGCAAGTATTTCCTAGGGTGCTATTCTGCAATTCCCAAGGCTGCACACACTGGGCCGCAGAATGTCGGCTCAGTTCCATTGGTTGTATCGGACATTGAAAGGAGCTTCCACCTGTAGTGATGAGACCTCCTCCAACAGAATCAAAATAAATCCACTCCGACAGGACAAAATTAACGAAGCACTTGTAGCTATAAACTAATCACGTCGCAGCAAGTCACAGGCAAAAGAATGAATAACACTGAAACTTGATGTTCGTAGAAAACAAGTGGTTCTTCTATACATCTTCTGCTCATGATTGCTGGCATTAAAACCTGCCTTGATTTATTTACGCTCTCGCGTCACCGAACACTGTACACATTCGCATTTCTGCTTGTCGCAGGGTATGTTATACTCCTTAGTACAGCTGCGTGAATTTTAATTAAAGTCAACTCGACTGCAAAGTAAATGCATATAGAGCGCTGTAAATCTGAGTTTACGATTGCGCTGACAATCTGGTTTGCGGAGCAGTTAACATTTCAAGGCTCCTTTTGTTTTTCTTTACTCAGGACACCTCTACCTACGGAGATATTTCACACATCTAACATTTTAAATCTCAGTGCCCAACTACTGTACGAGTAAGAACATCATTTTGCCCCACAGTCCGTTTATGTTTGACGATTCTGGCAGCAAATAACGATAACTTCCCTAACATAACTTACCAATTTTTTTTAACATGGTGATAGAATGTGGGACATGCAGAGAGGAAAGAAATTCCCCATAAGCTTTGCTTGATGTAATTTATTAAAATATATGTCTAAAATATGCAATCTGTGTGTTAAGATGTGTTGTTTTTGAGATAGGTATCAGAATGAAATTGTGCAAGATATATAATTAAAATAGGTTTTCGAAGCACTCTTCGTCCATTTCAATGCCGACAACAGTTCGCATTACGGCATTTTTCTCGAACACGCTTTAATACGCCGGCAACGACAGTCGTCACAGCTGCCGGAAATCTGGCCATGAAAGCTTCAGTAGTCCTGCAAACTTACTCCTTGAGGTGCCACCACAAGAGAAGGTTTAACGTCCGAGGAGGCCATGTCCCTCCACGTCCAATCCACCTTTCTGGATAGGCCGCGTTCTACCACTGCCAAGCATTTTTTCCAGTAGTGTACTGGTAGATTCCGTCGTGATGAAACAATAACGTCTGCCTCACAACTAGAGAAACGCCTTCAAGCAGCTCCGGTAGAACAGTTTCCAGAAAATTAGGATACCTTTGAGCAGTTAGGATGTCGGGTAGCACGGCAGTGCCCCCGAAGATACCATCCCAAATGCTGACGCTGAAGTGGGCTTGATATCCATGTTCGCTGATAACACGAGAAGTATCCGGGGCCCATACGTGACATCTGTGAACCTACAGCACATCCTCACGCGTAAAACACGCTCTGTCTGTACATAAAGTGTCGTGTAAAGGAAGTTACGCTTAACGTGTTGAGGTCGTGATATTCGGAAATTTACATCCGTAGACAAAGATCGTTTGGAAATAGGCCTATACGTGAACTCGGCAAGTGGTGATATGGATGCAGTCGATCGTCGCAACGTACTTCGAGAACTTTCGGTTGGGAAAGTCCCAGTTCTAGAGTGACATGTTGTGCGCTTCTCGTCTACTGTCATCCCAAAGCTGTAATTATGGCATTCTCATAGCATGGTATCTATACACTCCGTGGTCGACCAATATTCACAGCTAAGTACTGTTGTGCATTCTTGTGTGATGAGTATGTACTTAAACGCATGCGCAGTATCGTCGTAACAACACTGCTCAAGAAGGGTACCTCACGTGACGGAGATTTATATCCCGAAAAACACACTTCGTAGGACGTATACCGTGTAATATTCTCGATTTATTTTTAAAAAGGAATTGAATTATGGAATTGTTTGCACACATTTTGGTTCACTATGTATGATTTAGATGAACTCCTGTCCTCAGAGCGTTGAAATGTTATCCAATTGTCCTTCATCAACTTTTACACTAATTAACCGCATTGTTAATAGTCGCTATGAAGGTTATCCTATTACAGGTCAAGAATGGCCGTGACTTTACAGTTGTTATCTTAACTGGTATAAATATGCAAAATCCCATCTCGACCAGATTTACGTTTTATGGTGGCCTTCCTCATTTTCTCCAGACAAATGTCCGCATAGTACCTGACATTAAGCTACGAGTCATTCTTCCTACATTCATTCCAATTCATTATTCACCAGCTATCAATCATTCAACGCTCCCTACTGAGGAAATACATGCCGTGAATTTCTGTAAGCAGTGGCTTCCACTTTCATAATGAAATGCTAATCCCTTCTGTAGACCATGCAAATAAGTAATGACAAATGTACCTGAAACATTTATAAGACAGTCACGGTTGAGATATCAAATCGCTTGTCGTCTTATCACTTACCTCTCATATGGTTGTCAATATGGAAGCCCATTTTTTTACGAAGTGCTACTCATTATCATGAAAAGACAAAAAGATCATCGGAGACGTAAGTACGTAGTTTTGGTGCTGATTCTTATTTCTACCCTTGGATAACTTGCATTGTGTATTGTTACGATTATAAACGTTTGTGCTTTTTACTTTGAATTTTATTTTAGAAGTATTTCGATTCGATTCGATCCGTTAAGGCTTGTGTTACGATGTGATGCCAACAATCTGAACTGACGCAGTGCACATAGTACAGTCTCCCGTAGTACACCAGCAAGTTCAATACCTGACGTCCAACACGTTTGATCAGTCTGTTCAATAAGTGGTTTCAATGAAACCTCACATCTTGTTCATCCTGGCTTGCGAAATCGGCCCCTCTAGAAACACTGCTTAAAAAACACTAGACTACGTGCTTGCTTGTTGTAAATAGCGAGAGAAAAACCACGCCTGATTATAAAGAATAGGGCTTGTCTCAGAAATCAAATTTGATAGGTTACGAACTCAGACTGTGCCATTCCTTTGTAAGTGAGGCGAAATCTTTAAAGAAGCATCATCGAAGGGAGTACGAGTCCTGTTGCTTACGAGCGCCTTCAAATTCTTCTTTGCGTTCAGGCGATATATTAGGACAGACATAAAATTGGAGGGAGGTGCACAGCGTGTGGCTTCATCTGTAATGCAAGTAAGGTTAATTTCCGTGAGTACACGAGGCTATTTCTCCAAGGATAGAACGGCCAAAGCCTAAAGCTGACCAACTTTCTTCGTATAGTGCAGGGATCAAAATGCGTGGAACTCCAGTTGTACTCTATATATGCCTTCATTGCGTGGTGCTGTCTTCAGCACAGCGCGGCTTTCTTCTTGGATTACGTAACGCTGAAGCCGAATACACGACGACCCTTTTAAACGCCGGGAAATCTAATCGCGCCAAAATACAGTAACATTCCGGAAGTCTAGATTCGTCAGCAACACGCTGTGAGCACTTCAGAACTCGCAACTTGACCTACATTTTACCTGTAGAATGGTTAACAAGGAATTCTGAGCGGAACTCATAAAACCTAAAATTCCTGTCGCATGGTTTTTAGACCTACAGATTTGTTGTTGTCGTTGTTGTTGTTCTTGTTGTTGTTCTGTAGGGGTTGAAGAGAATATTTAGAGCTAAGAGGGATGAAGTAAAATGAGACTGGATAAAAATGGCGTAATGAACGGTTATTGACTTGGAATCACTCCATGGAGCACAATTCGTCTTCAGAAGCTAACGTATTCCCAGCCTGTCAAGAAATTTTCTGCACTTTATGGAACCCGAAGGTTCATTACCCCATTCGGAAAAGACAGCCAGCGGTCCCTGTCCTCAGTCAGATTAGTCCAGTCCATGCCCCCATCCCACTTGTTGAAGATCCATTTTAATATTACCCTCTCATCTACGCCTAGGTCTTCCAAGTGGTCTCATTCCCTCAGGATTCCCCTGTGTGCACCTCTTTTCTCCCAATCGGTGCTACATGCCCGACCCATCTCATTCTTCATTTGATCACCTGAATAATATTTGGTAAGGAGTACGGATCATAAAGATCGTTATGTAGTGCCACGTGGTCACTCTTAACGTACGACACACGTTTCGAACATGTGGCTTTAATTAGGTACGTCTACACGCGGCAATGTGCGGTAGGCAATTTGCGAAGGAGGAGGAGGAGGAGGAAGAAGAAGAAGAAGAAGAAGAAGAAGAAGAAGAAGAAGAAGAAGAAGGCCTAATACATGGTGAGCAAAAAGTTCCTGTGCACCTCTGCAACAAGGGGAAGGGCACCATACCCAATGCACTTCATGTGGCGTTCGTGACCTGTGTCACTTACACAAAAACCCCACCCAGCTCCCCAGCCTCGACATAATGCTGTTCATTTACTCACCACGACTTAACGCTCTAAACCGTATCGTACTTCCGACAGGTGTACAGAGACCTTTCACTCACCCTGTACATATCTTGAAAGTAATGTAGGCGGGGATATTGGAATATAAACCATAAATTGGCCTTGCCACTTCATGTAAATACACCCTGCATCACTGACAGTGCTTCGTAAAACAGACACCTGCGGTTAGGATATCAACATTGGGGACTAAAGGGACAATAAATTTAGTCATATAATTATTGTTATTATCTATATTTAATAAACTGCAAACAATTTTCATAATACAGCATTCAATTTCCTGCGATTTTGTACGGTTCAAAAACTGAAACACGTACTTTGGACAATTCATCTTGCGTACCCCATGGGGTACTTGCATGTCGACGAATTTGTTTTACTAAATGACGGGAGTGCCACACACACACACACACACACACACACACACACACACACACACACACACACACACACACACACACACACACACACACAAAACGAGCAAGACTTGTCTTCAATCTTCCACAGCATCATTATCATAAATAATAACATCTTCCTGTATGACCAGCCACTTTTAGAATTAAATTACAAACACTGCTATCACAAAATGAATCAGGAGTCATGTTAAAATGTTTCACTAATTTGTTGCTGAGATTGTAAATTTTTCCTACGTTTCGCATTATTATTCTTTCGTTCCCCTTCATGTAACCAAACTTCTCGAAATCAGACAGGCACTGAACTAGTTAAGCAGTCATTGCGACTACCCACTGACTTAGCCACATTCAGTTAGTCGCCTTAACGGGCAAATATTTTGTCAAAATTTACACGTTCTCGTGGCCTTTCAAAACACATATATATCAGTATGTACTGCTACTCGCGTACAAAAAAACTGATCTGTGCTGTATATAAATACCATTCTTTATGTATCGAAGCCTGGACATCTAATTATTTAATCGCAGGAGCATGATTCTTCATTAAGTATTTTTAAAAATTCATTTTCTACTGCCGAATAAAAATACATATCTTCTTTCTATTACGAAAACAAACCGTTTAACGCTGTCAGGTAATTAATATAAATAAAATGTGTAGGAAAATGTAATTGATTTTAACATTAAATCATACGTTCCATACAGCGACCACTGGGCTTCGGTTGGTTAACTGAAACACTATAATTACCCGTGATTTGTCCTTGCACTTTCATTATTTACCTTGTACACTTGTTTCCTTGAAGTTCGTGATTACGGAAGTTTTTAATTCGTGCCAAAAATCTATTTTAAGTACTGTCACGTGTTGGCAGTAGAGCTAATTAGACTGTCATCTTCGGGATATGACATTATAAAGCCTGGTAGGTGGATACTGACGCCTTACAACATGCTACGTCCATCTTCAGGGTGAAGTCACTTGTTGCTTTGAATTCTGGGTTCAAATTCATAACGGGGCTGTCTTGACTGATATTTTAGTGTCAGTCCTTAGCTCATGCAAGTAAACGCAGAAATATCGAAGGAGTAAGTGTAACTTATCTAGTTGGCAAATTTCGTTAACTAAGGGAACACCTTCCTTCCCAATACCTGGAAGCCCATTCTACATATCTGTCATAAGCGCTATAAAACCTCTACATTTGATACCGTGTCGTAACTTAAGAACCAAATACGCGTCTGGCGTGCAGTTCAGAAGGGCTGCGAGTGTTTGAGTTACTAGCTGGCATTTAAAGTGATAAAAGAAAGGACCGTTAGCTGACACCAGAGCCACAGAACACAGAATAAGTGTCAGCAGACGCTTCGTAAGCAGAGTATTCCTACATACTCCTTATTGTACTACAAATTGCACACCACGCGCCTGTTGAAGCGTGTGCCCCCAGAGATAGGGGTTTCCGTCGATACTGGCAAGAGGCTCAGCTGATAGCGAGAGGAAGTCCAGGGAACTGACACCCGCGATTACACTCTTTGTTTAGAGTCATTAATTCCAAATCCTTTGTTTTAATTATATTATTCAGAAATCTGAATTATTTAATGGGCCGAGGCCCAGTGTCAGTGTTGGCTGTTGAACTCGGTTCAAAAACACGATATGATGTGACAGGTTAAATTAGATGCCTGTACAATCTCGTATGCCACGCAGCTTCCTCCCAGCATCCCCACTGCAACAGACTCGAGTTGGAAGGACTGTGGATCGAATATCGGACAGCTTTCGTGTACAGAAAAGTAATTGAAAGGTCATTAACCTTCTAAAGCCTGGCGGTAGCTTTACGTACTACCAGGCTTAATTTTAATCAATTCCCCATGGTGCTCACATTGTGTTTATGTGTTTTCTACTTATTTGGGAACAGTCTGCAACTTTTACGTGACATGTCAACAAATGATTGGTTTTTTAAACTGAGGTGGAGAATGCTTACTGCGCGGTACGCCCACAGTCTTTATATTAGACAAAATGAGTTTCGTCTTTAAAGGGTTAATGCATATCCGTCTGTGTTCATTCGTGTGACAGCCCGACTTGGATAAATGGAGTTTGAGTAAATGTTATGTTATGAAGCCTGACTCCACTTGTTTCTTCAGCCTTATGGATTGTGTGTTTTGAGCCGCTGCTTTTCCAGACTTTCATAACGTCTCCTTTCAATTCTTCTCAAGTCCTATCAGATTTTTGAGTAGTTTTTTTTAGTTCAGCAACTACAGGCCTGTAAGGCTGTTTAAAACTAACATAAAAGCAATATTGCTCGACTTATTAATTACATTATTATTATTAATTTTATTAGTAAATGATAAATTCATGAACATCGTGTTTCATCTAGTACCGAGGTTAAGAATGAGTGGAGCTGTATTTTACTTCCCCTATACGCCTCCATGGAGCAGGCAGGGAAATCTTTACCTTTTATTTATATCTAGTTTAGAATTATACGATTTGTTCCTTCCCCTGAAGACCAGGTTATTATTTAGTCTCTGTACAGGAGCGTCCCAAGAATTAGGCCTATTAGTGATAAAATGTGCCGCAGATAAACACTTTATATGACTTCAGTGTGTAACATGTCCTGTAATTTTACATAAAGCAAGTGAGTATAACTTAAATTATCTCGCTTTAAATAGTCCCTTATGAATCTTGCCTAATACGTTTTTGTAACGTAGGCTCGTGTATGCCTCAGTGACTTCAAACGAGCGTTGGGACTATGATCTATACATGCATTCAAGTAGTCTTATATTCAAATGTGATCCATCCCAAAATCAACATTAGTAAAATTTCTATGAACCTCTCTGTGAACAGCGGAAATTTAAACTTTCAAAGGAGCAAAACAAAATTCCTACAAATATGAGTACTGCCTCTTTAAAGAAAATGAAATTATAAAAACTCTCCGTACTTGAGCGGCCTCACAAAATGTTATGTGACGTTCATGGTGACTACTGCAGTCTGAGGCTTGGTTAAACAGTGTCATATTTTCACACAGAAGTATATTACCTTCCTTGGGGTTTTGGATCTTGTAAATCTGTCCTGTAAAGGAATTTTCTTTCGCTCATTACGTTTCTTCCCGTGCTGCACCAACCAAGCAATCAGAAAGTAGCCATTCTGTTCAGCTATTTATTATATAACAACTCGATAATAACTAACGCCTTACTACTTCAGTATTTATATCCATACATCAATTATCTCCCACTCCGTTCCTCGAGCCGGCCGGGTGTGCGGCTTGCTGCGGCAGAGAAACCAAGTTTGGGCGTTTTTGCCACTCCCCCGGTCAGGACAGTTCCCTGTCTGTGTGAATCATACAGGCTTTGCTTCAGTTCATCTTTAGTTATTAGAGAAAAGCCAACCAATAAAATCTCGAGATTGTTAGGAGAATCAGTTTGGTGAATAGCGGACGTGATCGCGCACGTTACCAATGGCTTATGTGATTGCTATGCCTCGCTGCTTGTTCCAGTCCGTACGGATTCGACCTAGCACGCATAAGTCTATGACATTTATCACAATTGCCATAGTCATGTTCATGGATTTGATCCCACATCCTTATTTAGGCCTCATTCTATATTTCGTCAGCTCACTTTTCATTTGTTTCATTTACAAAGAGACTAAACTGCTACACGTATTTCTCTAACTTTCGTAAATTGTATGTTCTTTTCTAAACTACATCACTGAATTTTTCATTTATGTAGGGCATATGCAGGATATTTGACTTATGTTCATGGATTTTCAAACTGAAAGCTTCCCTTGGTGACTGAAATTTTTCATAGGCTCCCTTAGTCTTCCCAAGCGCATAACCTGAATGAGACTTCCCATGTGCCAAGGCTGTCTTATTCTAAATCCGTACCTACTCTACTTTCATGAAATTTCCATCTCCTTTGACAACTGAATTTATACAGCGATTATGCTACGGGCTGTAGCATTTCTGGAGCTCACCCAGCCTCCATTTCAAAGAGTAACGGCAGCCGTTTCTGCGGGTGTAATTCGGCAGGGGCGTGAAAATGACCACTCGCCTCCATTTAGTACAAAATTATGGACGTGTATTGTTAGGGCTCCGGTCTTCCATACTTCCTCATAGCATAGTGCTCAAACACAAGTACTCGTTTACGCTGCTGTGGCATATGTCCTTTTCTTTCTAGTTAGTTCGCATGCTACTCTGCTGTCCGCTCAGAAATAGACAGTGATTTAGCAATGCGCGAAATATACAATATACATTAACGTTACGTAACGCATTAAAAAGAACTGGCTACGCAGTTAATTTGCACACAAGCATAATATATACAATTTCTTGAATGGCACAAGATTAGAAAACTGAGTGGCGACCTCTACTTTATTTCGCCGGATATGACGCATTCTTTGGATCATTTCTGCATACTGGCAAGAGAAAATAAAGTAAGGTGAAGCCGCGTGAGTTCTATGGCCTGTGCCCCTTTCCAAGTCTACCAGTTGCTGTCATAAGAAAACCTTGAAGTTAGAACAGACAGAGGCATGCCTGTGGAGCTTCCACGGTGTCTCGGCTAGCAATAAGCTTGCGGGCATCCTACAGGGATCATGCTATACTCGAAGGTAGCATTTATAAAAGAGATTTGTACGGCCTCTGTCTTAATTCCCGTGATGCCACATGAAACCTAACCGTTAGCAACTTGAATACTGTGGGAAATTGGTTTGGAATTACGGGTCTTTATCTGCCAGCGCACTTATGCGATAACCACCATGTGTGAGACCCTCGTCTTATCCAAACGCCAGACTGCACTTGGAACTTCGAAATATCACGCTAGGAATGTAAAGTAGTTAAAACTCCTTGTCAGAAGCAGGACTTGAGTCATCCTCATGGAACTGCCAGAATAAGCTGTAACATCATTTTCAAGTGGTTTGTGGTGTATACTTCAAGGGCTTATTTTTTCGGCGCAATTTTCAAGCTGATTGCAGAGTCTGAGGAACTGGTGGCTGGTGAAAGGCACATTCTTACTACCGACTGATAAGAAAATATGATTGCAGCCTAAATTTTCCCAACAGGATATCCTTGTATCGCGACTCCTTAATTTGAATCTGAAATTTATGACTTTCAGAAAGAGAAGAAACACCTTTTGGATTGCAATTGTTATAAAACAGCAATAGAAGTCTACTAACACTGAAGTGTTACATGTACACAAAACAAATATAAATAAATGCCATTATTTACTGAGGACTAATTGATTCAGAATGACAGTCACCCCAATAGTCAAGAAATTTTCAACCTCGTGCTGGAGATTAAGATTCATTGCCGTGTTCATAACATGTCGCCATTTGTCCTGTCTTCAACCATACGAATATAGTTCCCACCATTGTATTTTATTTATTTATTTATTTAATATCTGTCTTCGCGTGGGTATTCTAAGTTAATTCCTCTGTCCAGATTTTCTGGCCAAAACTTTGTAAGAATTTCTCGCCTTTAACATATCTACCCAACCTACTGACTTGCCCTTAGGCGTGTACATGCTAGTAGGCCTACGCTAGTATATTTAGACGCTTATACTCGTATTTAGATATTTTCACCCAAGGAAGAAAAAAATGTTTCAGAAGACAGGTGGGCCTGTTAAAACTTTGGCTATATTTATTCTAACGGTGCAGATAACTCTAGCGTCTCAAGACAGTAGACGAATTGTGACTAAATCAGTCTGTTCAGGGGATATTTCTAGCTTTCTTCCTACCTTTCCAGACTTGGTGCAGTGATTAGTACCTTCATCTTCTCCGTATACGAAAGAATTCTAACTTACAGCAGGAAAGTGTGAAATAAGGGTTTTATACACAACTGATTATACTAGTGGATGTCAGGCATCGTTCTGTAACATATCCACAAGACTTGGTTTTTCTAAACTACTGTTTACAAAATGGCATTTCAGCGACGTTTTTCTCACCTGAAATCACACCCTTGATAATTAGGACGAAATATAGCACAATGTCTGAACCTAATATGTCACGCTTAACAGCGAATTTATAGCAGCATGAAACAGGAAAGCGTCAGATTTTTGGCAGAGCAGGCCGCCAAAGTTATCACTGTAGGGAGAGGGGGTGGCAGTTTTGGTAACTCGATGGTACTGTGTATGTGTATAACATCTTCAGTGTACGCAGCGTGTGTGGACATCTAAAGCCAAGGGCGAGGGAAGCAGAAGATAGCTGAGAAGAGTAATACCAGCACTGTTGAAGACGTCGTAAATCTATGCTATTGACACTAAGAAATTACAAATGCGGTACCAGTACATGGGAAGTCTGCAGGTTATCAAGCCGTCTAGGCCAATATTATCAGAAGGGGTAAGAAGTTATCAGATAATGTCCTTGTGTCAATTTTTCTTTGTTACAGCAATGGAAATATGCGTAGCAAGTAACTTGTGATATCTGTACAGCGTCCAAACATTGTTGAAGTGAAAATTGAGAAAGGAAATGTAAGAAATGGAACCGGAATAGTTCAGTCTGCATAGTGACAACGCTACGGGCTACAACACCGAGGATTCACTTTCAGATTGCCCACTGGTGCAAGAGGCTTTTCTCTTCTCAAAATCACCCAGACTGGTTCTGAGACCCACACAGCCTCCTGCTTAGTGGGCGGCGGAATATTATTCTCCGAGGTAAATCGGCATTGACGTGAAGCTAACAATTCACTTGCATCTATGGCCGAAATTAAGAATGCGTGGAGTTACACTTCCATTCTCCCATGTGCCTTTATAGCGTGGGACACATTTGTCCTTCGATATAAAGTTTAAGTTACACCTGCTCATAAATAACGGGCTGGGATAGCGCAGTCGGTATAGCGACTCGCTGCGAGCTGGACGGTTCGGGGATCGAATTCCGTTGGGGGAAGGGGGAGATTTTCCGCACCTGTCCAGACCGGCCCTGGTGTCTATCCCCCTTCCTCTACAGTGGGTACCAGCTCCCTTCCCTGGGGTTAAAGCGGCCGCGGCGTGGCGCTGACCACCTACCCCATCTAGCGCCGAAGTTACAGAACAATTGGGATACCCCTTTACTCCCCCTATGGGCCTTCATGGACTGTTCTAGTGTGAATTCTACATTTGCCTTTACCTACTCACATATAATCATGTCAAGAAAGTGTACGATACGTGGAGTAAAGCTGTTTACGCCTTTAACCTCAGAATGAAGACTCCACACTCTGCTCCCTTCACCCCCGTTCCTTTAGATCTGGACTGAATGCTTACAACTACTGAGCCGAAGCGATAAATTTCCAGCTTCTTTGAGGATAAGCACTTTTCATTCCTTCTGTCCATAGCAAGTAATTGAAGGTACTGGCCGAAAAGTTGCTGTTTATATAGAAAACACATTATAAAGGGTTTTATACTGCTTGGACCACGTCTTCCGCCTAACACTCTTCCTCGACAGGAAAGCAGAAAGCCAATATATATATGTGGAGACGTTATAACTAGCCCGAACGCACACTCCTCACTAAGTTTCTATTGCAGTTAACTTCTGCTGACTGTCAGTCATCTAAATGCCAAAAATAACTTAGGGTGCGCAAAACACTGAGGTTGTTCTTTGTAAACTGTCGACAGTTTTAAGGTGCAAGATACTAGGGACTGCGCCCCTTAGGTGAGAGTGTTTGTCGCTCCTTGCGGTTTGCGTGTGGCGTATGTCGTCACGGTTGTTGTGTGAGAGATGCTTCTTTCATCTGCTTTGGGGTGTCTGCAGCAGCCGCCACCGTAACCAGACAGTCTACCGGGGCTGGGTTAAACCATTTAATTGGCTAGACATTCAAACCGAAAGCGTAAACCAATAACAAACACGCAAGAACTACAGACTCTAACTTCCTAGAGTAGCTGTACAACCAATAGAGACATAACGCGGTATGAAGATAGTTTCACGTCTAGGCCAGGCTAAATTTGTCCCTGCGCGCTCAACGAAGCTATTTGGCGGCCTGGAGGAATAGCTCCCCTCATGATTAATCTCGGCTGTAGATGGAGAGGAGTAGTTAGCTTCATGTTCCGGTTGCATTAACCCCGTAGAAGGTCCCTCCATGCTCACTGAGTAGGAAGCCAGGTGCACCTCAGAGCCGGTGTGGACAATTTCGAAAGAGAAAAATCTCCTGCCGCTGCCGGAAATAGAAGCACGATATCCCAGTGGTCCAGGCGTAGTAACTTATATTTATAAACGGTTCTCCAAACAAATAACTCATAATGACTGGCACTTTATTAAAAGTTGCGTTGACGGTCGAAAGTACCATTCATTGTCACCAATAACACAACTGGATGCCTAGGATTACAATCAAATATCTTGGGCTGGGCTGACCTGAAACTCGAGAAATTGTCGCGCTACTTGGCTCAATATTTAACGCTTTTGACTTGTATTTTGGAGGTGGCCAGTTCAAATCTCGGCATTGAACCAAATGTTATGAGGTTTTTCGTGGGTTTCCTTAGTCCATCCATCGAACTACTAGTACAGCAGCTGAAGTAGTCAACGATCGCTTTCTACCACATACCTTCCAATTTTCATTATTACAAAACGGTAATTCATTCCACACTAAGATGTCTAAAACACTGACAACTTAATTAGGTTCAATAGACGAATGCCATTTCTATTAATCGTATTGAAAAATGCCTTTAACTCGTATTCAGAAAAATGTTGTATGCAATTCGAGCGCCAGGTAACTTGGCCGACAGTTTGTTTTCCTTCACTGCACTCTAGATACCGAAGAGATGGAAACTGAGGACTCGAGTCCTCCAGGATGTGACGCTCTGTCGCCGGGTTAGTGGTCTCCAACGTTTCGAAGGCACTGGTGTATTCTTCTTCAGGATTCAAGGAGAACAAGCGCCACATCCCAAAAGAACTCAGTCCTCACCTACGCGTCTGTGGATCAGTGGAGATAAAAATTCTTATTCACATTCACACAAGGATCTTTAAAAGTCAAGATTGTTAAATAGGTAGATATTTAAAAATACAGGGCTTACAACTGTAGGAAATTAAATTTTGTCCACTGTCATCTGGTCAATAAAAAATGGGAAATTGACTGTAAGGGGAAGCCTGTAGTAACAGCATCGGGACAAAAGTAAATAATATTGTTGGTACATCATTATGCATTTATAAAACTACGTATTTTGAAAGGTTTTACAGAATCCCAACGTACGGGATGTGTAAAGACATAACAGTTTTGCCACCTTCTTTGGATCGGTGTGAAACGTGGTCTGTTCCTCTCAGGGCAGAATATAAACTATCAGTATCTGAATACGAATTGAAAGGAAAATATTTGGCCCGAGAAAGGTTAATGCAATGTGCCATTTTCCTGGATTACACCTACTACTTTTCCGACAGAGAAATTTGGGAGATTAAAATGAGCTGAAACTGCAAATTGTTTGGGAGAGACAAAGAATGCCTAGAGAAGTTTGGTGCCACAACCCCTTGGAAAGCGCCCACTTGAGAGACCGAGAAGAAAAAGCAGATAACTTTAAATTGGTTATTAATTGACGTGGGCTGTAAGGATCGGACCTAGACGGGACAATACGGGTCATGAACGTGTCCGATGATGGACGTTTCTATTTTAGAACATTCGAGTTATGCTAGCATAGTGTTGGTATCAACATGTAGTTGATTAATAATGACGGTATCTTACAGCATTTATGACTACTTTTCGTAATTTGTTATTCATTTAGATTCTTAGAAATTCACAAGTAACTATGATAATATAAATACTTCTTCAACGAATTCATGCAAATATACATCACTGTGTTATTCAGCTAGCTAGGAAACTAGACAAAACCGCATAGCTGAATTGTCTGGAAATCAATGTCGCATACAGGAATTTCGAATAATTCTAGTCTTGTTGGACGTGACGCCGTATTGATTGGTAAAAAGTTACCATTCGATACAGCGTCGTGTCCCAGAAGACTTGAATCTGGGAATGGTACTATATTACTTTCTAATCAAAAGGGCAAAAATATTTTTGCATTTTATTTATTTAGATTATCTGAACAAAAAATTATTCAATTATACAAACGTAATGTCTCGTCCAAATAACTTCACATGTCAATAATTATTTTATAGGTCACAAAAGCATATAACTTAATGAGGTATGAACATGGATGTCTTTTAAAGAGAAAGATACGTTTGGAATGCCTGTGCAGTTTTACGAACACATTTTTCATTCCAGCAACCAGACAGTTTGACAGATAAAAATAATTTGTACTTGTTGAGCAAAGTTCTTGCAAACCGTTAAAAAGCGTTCATAAAATGTACAGTGGTTTAGACCTTCACAAAATAAACAAGTTCGTGAGAGTGTAGCGGTTTGTGAGGTTGTGTCAGATTTCCTTAACCGAAAAGCGTGCTGTGCCGTGTCGTGAGTGTTTGAGACGCAAAAATGTCGCGGAGTCGTGCGAAGGATCCAGGAAGTTGGTCCATGACGGTGACAGCTGTGATAGTATCTCAGACGTGACACAGGATGCTGCACGATACTGCCTGCTTGGTGCAGCAACTTCTCACCGGTGGTAGACATTCCAAACTCTTTAGATCAGTCATAATTTGCTTGGGTTATTTATAACCGCATATAAAATCGAAGGCTGACTAACATTAACACTTTTAAAATGACTACCCGCTTGTACCAATTACTGTATTAACCTTCACATCACGTAATATTACACATTTTATGAACCCAACAATCCGAAGAAGCAAATAAACCTTAACCCTTTAAAGACGAAACGTGTCTGTTTTAAGCAAGGACTCAGAAGTACCGCGCTGTAAACACTGTCCATGTCGGTTGTACAAAACGAATCTGTTAATACAGTGTAACGCAAAAGACGCTGTTTATTCTGAGATCCGTACAAAACACATAAACGCAATGTAAGGACCACGTAAAACTGTTGAATGTTAAACCTGGTGGTTTAAGAGAAACGACGCACCTCATAAGGTTTATAACAATATTCGCTACAATTTTTGGTGCCTAACAAGAAAATGTGTATAGTGTTCTTTTTGTGTAAAGGTTGAATTATTCTTCCACTTACTATGTGTTGGTATATGATACAATAATAGGGGAGTGTAGAACTATATCTAGCTATTTCTCTGTGAAGCTACAGGCCACTGTGGCCCAGGGCTGCCCATGTTCCCTCTTTCTCCGCTGTAGACATTTGGTGGCACTCGCGGGAACAACAATAATTCTGTCAAAAGACTTCCGCCTATGTAGGACAACATAACCACAAGAAAACCTATACCTATATGCTCCAAGTTGGTTTTGAACACACGATTCCAGTGGGCAGATGGCAGAAAACATACCGCTCGGCCACTGTGTTCAACCACAGCATGAATAAATCAATAAAACCACTATTTCCCTTCTTTTTACACTGACGCCTGACGGTAAAGAATGCGAGCTAAATAAACATTAAAACTACATTATCCCAGGCCAAGCTAAATTTATTGTGTCAGGAATTACATGTCGATATTGCGGCTGCGAGCGGAAACTTCCCTGACGCGTCAACCCATTGAGAGAAACGGCCGGCCACAGGAAACTGCTATTTAGCAAACATCAGAAGTTAAACTCGAGCGAGATGAGAGAGGAATGAGTTTTAAGAGAGGTCAGCCGACGATTCGGCACATTAGTGACCTTACTGACGTCATTAAACTACTTGCCATCTCCGTGAGAAGAGATCGTGTCTGCGGTCCAGTTTACGAGAGCAAGACGTCTTCTTGTTTGGTCCGGTTAGCGAGTCAGAGAAAGGCTAGGTCTTAGGGCTAATAGGTTCACTTCTGTGTGAGGGGTATGGGTGGACATAAGAGAAAGGAAGTCACAGAAGGCAAGAGAAAACAGGGCAATGAAAAACCACATAATTTGTACTCTTTCCTAATATTAATAGGGCCACCAAATCAAGGAGAGAAGGCTGGGCCAAGCATGAAGATGGACGCCAAATCTATACAAAATACTGTATTACAAGAGAAAAGAACACTTGGAATGTACATATACAGAGATTTATTAATTGTCAAGTACTGTACAATTTTTTGTATCTCCTACATGTTTCGGCTGAAACTATTCAGCCATCAACACGGAGAACCCTTTTACAGACAGAAGCAGCTGCTTCTGTCTGTAAAAGAGTTCTCCCTGATGATGGCCGAACAGTTTCAGTCGAAACATGTAGGAAACATAAAACAAATGTGTAGTAGTTGGTAATTAATAAATCTGTATATAAAAAGCAACTGTATGGAAAATGTACAATATATATACATATGTGTGGAAGCGAGGACGATGTTAAAAGGGACCTTAAAGGAACAAAATGTGAGCATGTGGCGTGAAGTCACCTGGCTATGGATAGAATTTTGTAACAATAATGATTATATTTACTGAATTCGGTTGCACCATTTGATACATCTTTCTTGAGGCTGCACATTCATTAGCATTGGGTGACCAGGGTGGCAAGCCTCTTTATTAACCACTTGTATTATTTACATTTTTTTCTTTATTTAACCCTTTAAAGACGAAGCATATCTGTTTTATATAAGGATTCAGTACGTACCGCGCTGTAAACACTCTCCACTTCAGTTATAAAAACCAGTCTGTTAATGTTTTATAAGGCAAAAGTTGCTGTTTGTTCTGAGATCCGTACAAAACACACAAACGCAATGTGGGCACCATGCAGAATTTTTTAATGTTAAACCTGGTCGTACGTAAAGTTACCGCTAGGCTTTAAAAGGTTAACAATTTATGCCTCGTTTGTGTTTCTTACTATATATGCGACAAATACCTGAAGGATAACAGCATTAATAGAATAATGAAAGTTTTACTTTCCAAAGAAGTTGGGGAATTTCTTGGTTAGTTGAATGACTACTATTTTTGAGTAGGACTCCGTGAAATTAGTCAGACAATCAGCCATCCAGTCAATGAGCGAGTGCGTTAGTTAATTAGGCAGCGGAAACAAAACTCAAAGCGTAATAAGGAGTACGCTGCAAACATTTCAGATTCAATTTTGTGCGTCTCAGTACAGTGCTGCAGTCGACAAATCCTAGAAATGATTTAATCATAGCTAGAATGAGATTTATAAAATTTTTATGGATTCAATAATAGGCAATCCATGTTGCACCTTCTGTAAATAAAAACTTACAACAAAAATTGCAAACCATACTATATAGCATATTTAAACTGATAAAGTCAGATCACTTGGTTATTGGTTCTTGTTTATTTAACAAGGCTGTCTGTCATCTGCGCTGATTGTGTAGCAGACACCATTCGGTTTGATGCCTTTATCTAACAAACCATGTAGAATTTCTGTGTGGGAGGACCTAAACCTGTTCAGAAATACTGTACGAAATTTTTTACGTTAACTTTACTACATTTCCGACGCTATAAAATGCTAAGTTTATGTCTCACAAGTTTGACTTTTACCTGGAATGTGTATGTCTACTCGTGAAACTCATACATAGAACAACAAATAATAAGCTATATTACCTATTAGAGCCCAGTGGTAAATCTATATTCCAATTACTGGTAGGCACAGGAACTCTACATTTTGCCCCAGTTTATTTTCATGTTTGTCGCGTGATTACTGCAATAAACACCTATTATTTTCTGATGCAGCATTAATTGATCTTTGTAATGGAGACGGGCTTTATTCTCTGTGCGGCTGGAACTTACGTATGTGTGCACATATAGAGTGAACCCTCTTTTAAACGTAACTTGGACACAACGTAAACCTGTCTGTATCGGAAACATTTTACAGTACGGATGATTTGGAATCCCGAGGATCCAAACTTCAAGTACCTGTAGGAAAAGGAACCTGCCTGCAACGGAAACATTTCGGTCCCTTGCGGTTCCCTTAGAGGCAGGTTTCACTGTATAATTAAATGAAAACCATTCTTCAAAGGGTTGTGTAGTGTGAGATAGGAGGTCTCATAAGTTATTTCCGTCAGTAGGTCTTATACAGTGTCTGTCACTTAATGCTCAGCCATACAACGATTCACACGCCTCTGATGAGGAAATAAAACATCCACTAGGACTGTGTTTGCAGTACAGCTAATGATACCGTGATCACTACTTTTGTTTTATATTGAAGAACATCAGGGCTCCCTCCATTCTTTCCTCTCATGTCAAATTTGGTCTGCCTATATATAATATCAGCCTACGGTTAAAGATTTGTAAGAAAACCGATCATCGGATAGAATAACATGAAGAAAGCAGCTTGCGTGTCGGAGACGGGGCGCCATCCGTGTTACATATGGAGCAGCCTCGCAGGAGCAGCATTCGTGTATTTACCTGGCCCGTTTCTACTCGGTACATAATTGCGGGAGTGAAATATACCGTCCGTTTTATTCTTAGTTTGTTTGGTTTCAGCTGTTATTTTGAATAACGCAGTCTTTTCTTTATATTACAGTAAATTCCAGCTTCCCTGTAGAGAAATATTGTCTGTATAAATGTAGTAATATATCTGCTTATTAATTATATTGTGTATTCTGTTGGCAACACATCAAAGAAAAACGTTTCTGTATCACGTTACTGGCAAGGTGTATTGACTCAATGTGGTAGCCCAGAGGTGGAGTTTACGTCTCGCGTACGTGACCAGAATCCATATTTTTACTAATCAGAATTATTTTACGACTTTTTTATTCATAACCTATGTTATGGGACGTCAAATCAAAATGTATTAATCCTGTGGTTCAAATTTAGATTTTTGGAGTGAAGATCTCAACTAAACAGCGGCGAAAGCCTGAAACGTTGCCATCGTAGCAATCACTTATTGAAGTTGTGTGTTACAGCTTGGAATATATGCAAAGACCAAAACTGGAACACTTGAAAGCATAAATCTAAACGTCTTATGATCACAGTTGGTATTTATAAGTTTGATTTATTATATCGGACTAAAAAATGATAATTCTTGAGCGATGTATCAAATCAAAGGACATATGCATGCAATAGGCCTTTTGTATTAGGCCTAATGTCATTTAGAAATCTTCAAATCCAGAACCAAAATTGTTGTCGTTAACTAACATCGCCGGAAGTCTTAGAAGCCTTGAGAAGTCTTAATTCGCATGGCTGGTCAATAAATGCATCGCTTTTCGTAGAACCGACGAGGCCCTATCCTTAGCAAAATAGGGAAACTTTTCTTCCCTAAGTACCGGAATTAACTAATAAGAACGAAAAGCGCAAACAACAACCCCAAATAAAATGAGTGCAATCATTAAGGTATATTGTGCTAAGCAAATGTTCAGAGAAACAACACTTGGAGTATATAAGAACAGAGTACGAGTAACTGAAATATTTCAATGAGGAAAATATAAACAGAGAAACTGTGGTGAGGAAAAGCTGCACAGAGAACCTGGAAGCAGTATAAAGCGAAATTTGTGTGACTTGTGCTGGGCATTAGGAGAATCGATCCCTGGGGAAACACGGAAAAATAAACTCTTCAAATATTGTCAGTGAAACTGAAGACTGCCAAAAGAACTGGTTACGATAAATAGCCTATATTGAATAAATATAAGCAGAATATAAGTAGACACTAAACAAACCACTGAAGGGAAGGCGGAGTAAATCCATGACATCTATTTGTAGACTGCTTTAGGAAGAGGCAGCTAAGTCTAATCCTGCGTAGTTCATGACAGAAAAGTGATAAGAAAGCTCGATACGTGGTTTACATCTACAGACGTTTCCCTTCTGTGTTATTTGTTGCTCTTCATTTTACTACAGCCCTAGTACTTCAATGTCGGATTACAGACCCGTGGAATTGATTTAGGATGATTTGTGCTTTCCATGGGAGTTGGAGTGAACAGTTAATGCCCTCATTACTTTGCCCGGGCATGTTTGTTTTTTAAATTATTGTTGCAGTAAGTTTGGATGAAAGTGGGGGGGAAATAATAATAATAATAATATTAATATCCTTTCCATCATTTAAATAATTCTTGCATCCCTAGTCCTAGTATTTTCACGCTTTATGTCCCACTATGTGACCAACGAAAGGTCAACACAGCACGTCTACAAATGAATTCTAATGACGTTCTATCGATTCCCGGCAGAGGCAAGATTTCTGTTGTCTTCAGAGCGTCCAGACTGGCTCGTGGAACCGTTCGGCTTCCTATTCAAAGGGTAGAGGGGTATCGTTCCTAAGAAGTAAAGCGACCGGTGCGTGAATCTGGCCACTCACTCTCATTTAAGTGTCGAGGTTAAAAATGAGTGCAGCTGTAACTCCAATTCCCCATACGCCTTCATTGCGTGCACAGGGAGAAATTTACCTCTACCTTTTCCTAGTTATTTTCTGTGCCGCTTCTACTGAAATAATGTAACTCAGTACGTGCTTGCCAGAGATGAAAATGAGCTACAGCTTTGAACGGACTGAAACAGGGGTGGATAATCAGGAATTAAGAATGTGTGCAGGAAAGCAGAAAGGAAACGGTGTCCCTGGACAGAATATGAAGGCATGTGTGGGAGGGGTACAGCTCAACCCATTCTTTACCTCGGCAGTAGACGAAAGTAAGTGGTCAGCTTCATGGCCCGGCCGCTTTCTCCCCGCGGAAAGAGCACCCAGTACGCATTGATCATGTGTAAGAATGGTAGTAATTTATTTAGCTTTCCAAAAGAACAACTTTATATGATTAAACTAGATCACAGCGAACACTCTATATATCATAGTGTAATTAATTCACATTCAACGGAGTTGATCATCCTGTTATCTGTGACTAACCGCTTCTAGTTGTCCAGCGCGGTCGCACGCAGCTGGTCACGCCTGTGGTCAGTTCTGCCACTTTGAACTGCGCAAGTGATGGTGACGGATTACTCATCTCACGGCAGGCAAGTAGTGGCTGTTAGCTTTACTCAAAGAGTCGTGTCCCGCGTGTTGCCGTGCTAGCAACAGCTCGCTCCCACGAAGCAATGGCTGTAAAATGCGTATACCGTTAAATGTACAGCTAGTATTTATGGGTTATGTTAAAGAAAATTTCAGAATGGCTATTAAAAAACTATATGAGATGTATGCATTTGTTCTAAACACTGATGTTGCAATGATTTCCTCATGTAAATACCATGGTCAAATTTCATGCAATGCTGATCCGCAGACTGGAGGCCTGGGAAGTCAAATGTCTCTATTATTATGTCCCGCTTTTATGACGATAAGGCACACAGTGGCGCAGTTGGTTGAGGCATTGCGCTACAAGCTGGAAGGTTGCGGGTTCGAGTACCGATGGTGTCATTGGAATTTTTAAATGGACATAATCCTTTCTGTCACACTATGGTCTCTCTCTCTCTCAGCCTCTAACGGAAATGAGTACCATGAATATTTCCTGGGGGTGCGTAGGGTTGACAACCTTACCACCTTCATGGGCCGATTGTCTCGAAATATGGGAGTCTCAACCTCCTGGAAGCCTCAAGGCCTGTCTAGGTCTATAATGTGATTGCTTTATCTTTACCTTTATTTTTGTGATGATCGGTAAGGGAGGACGCGAGGATACACGGCCAGGAAAAGCAGCATTGTCCTCGGCGTATTCCCGCAACGAGCTGACGAGAAACGTCTGAGTTCAACCTCAACCCAATTCTGCTATGCAGACTATTCTGATTTTTGTCTACTTTCTTTAAAATCTTAGGTTCCACGGAATTATGGGTCTTAAAGTAGGCACGTGTTTGTTCTTTCTAAATACCAATATAAAAAGATAAATTTGTCGTGTCCACGCCATGAAGACATATAGGACGGGCAGAGGTGTGACTTCTTTCATTCGTAACCTCGGCACTTGATGCATGTGAGAGGTCAAGTGCACATTCCTGTCGTTTACTCGCGAAAAGGACCACGGTTAGGGGGCTGGTTGGACCCCAGAGCAGCCCTGGAAGTTTATAGAAAGGGAAAATGATTTCCCTCTGCTGGGATTTGAATCCCGGATCGTCCAGCCCGTAGCATAGTCACTATGCCGTACCGAATACACTACGCTATACTCTGTAGTTACTCCTAACCAACAGCAATGTTTTAAAAGTGACAACACAACAACGTTAGTTGTGTTCATGGTAATAGGCTCTATTGCTGCGTGGTAGAACTTCGAAAATTACGCAGCCTCAAGTGAGGCACAAAGTAACATCGTAATAACGTAGGATAAGGTGAAATAACATGGTTTTTACACTAAGTCTAGCCGCTGACCAATAGCAAATAATTAAAAACTTGTAACTAAGCATGCGGAAGGTAGAATGGTGATCATAAAAATATGTGCAAATCGTCGTTGAAATCCCGGCGAGGGCTGTAGATTTTCTCTTCTCCACAACCATCCAGAGCGCCCCTGGGTCCCATCCAGCCTCTTGTACGATGGATACTGGAACTCCTTTCGCGAGGTAAACCTGCCGGGGAGAGGCGTTGACCACCCGCCCTCATCTAGCGCTAAGGTTAAGAATGAGTACAGATTTATTTCTACCCCCACCCCCCCCTCCGTTTCTTCATAGCATGCTATTGTGTTGTACCATCAGCGTTATAAATATGATGACAGTATATGAAGTTTGACGCTTGATGTCTTCTGGAACGTAACGCCCTGTCTGGTAATGTCTGGTAGACATTTAAGATGTTTCGAAGAAACCAGCTGCCTCCATATTCAGGGCTGAAGACTGAGGCGGTGGGTTTCTCATAAATTTTGTCAGATTTCTGCTACATTACGTGGGGCCACTTCCTAGAAAACAACATCTTTTGTGATGATAGAAGCTTTGAAATTACGTCTGAAAATTGACTTTCGGAAATGAAGTACGTACAAATATACACGACGAATTGTGTAACAATTAGGCCTAATTCAAATTTCCGTTTGTCTTTCATTACAGACGTATTATTCCCGGATTTCACCATTTCCTCCTTTGCTGTAGTTTTTGACGGGTTAGTAGAGTGTTTCAGCCGGTGTTCTGGTGAGAAGTTTTGAATCTGAATCATATGCTACACTTTTAACGTTTACAAAAGTGTCATATCATTAAGGTCTTTCTAAGCCTTGTCGTATTAGTTCACCAATGTACACTGTGTATTTGTTACGGATGTCGCTTACGTGACCTGACTTCCGCTTCTTGTTCATGGTGGGTAATCCTGAATGTACTGTGCTAATTGTCCTCCGGCTTTCTGCATAGTTCTACCACTTCTGTCTGGGTAAATTTATTTTCTCTCATTGTCAAATACACAGCTGGGGTAGTGTAGTACGTATAGTGATTGCACTACGGTTTTTACGCCCCAGGAAATGCAGTTTGATTGCCGGAGGGGCAAGGAATTTCTTTCTCTTCTCCGAATGATTCAGTAGTTTCCGGGTTCTTGCACCCGAGTGGCGGGGGGTAACCCGGCCGAAGCGTGAAGTTGACCACTTATCTCTATCTACTGCCAAGATTAAAAATAATTGGAGCTAAACTTCCTCCACCCCATATGCCTTCATGGCAGGTACAGAAACAGCGTCACCTGACCATTCCCAAAGTGCAGTCATTCTTTATCTCATCATCATCATCATCATCATTCATCACGAGTAAGGCCTTAATAGACCCGTTTCGGCCTCTTCTGATAGTCTCTTCAAAGGTCTTCCAAGTCGTCTGTGTCCATTTGGTCTACAATCCAGCATTATTTTGGACATTTTGCTGTTGTTCATTCTTGTTACATGTTGTAGCCAATTTGATTTGAATCTTCTTAGTTCTCGTAACTGGTTACACTTTCAACTCTTCTAAAATCTCTTCACTCCTTTTGTGGTCAAAATTGTGTATCCTGCTGTTCTCCTGAAAAATTTCATCTCAAATTATGTTAATCGGTTTTTATCCTTTTGCTTGAGGGTCCAAATTTCGCTTCCATTTAGAAGAATGGGCATCTCGAACAATAATATTTGGGTACTTATGCAATGCACAGTATTATCTGCTCCCTGTCTCTGTATTTTTCGCGCTCTTAGAGTCCCCACTTTTTTAAGCATCTAGGGAAACTGCAACTAACTTCAGGGTAGATTGATGATGGGATGACACTGATTGAGCACGGGACACGTTGCCATTCATTGAGTACCGCTTCTCTATGATTGACTGATGACTGCACTCATTGTGTAACTACACATTATAATGGGCTCTGCAGCATGTTCCGTCATATTCTTTGTATCATCAATAGACATGCTTAGTCACGCATGGGACGACTTATAAAGAGCCCGTCTCTTGACGTTTTGACGCGTTGAACAATGCACCATTTGATGGAGGTCGCTCTACTCCTCTTTCTTCCACTGGCCACCTGTCAGCGACGAAGTCTTCAGTGTTCCTAAAAAAATCCAGGAGATCCTGACTGGTAATTAGCTGCTAATTGTTATCAAGAGTGGGGGTATCATGTACCCCTCCTAACATACACACGTAAAGGCACAGACCGCCCTATGATCTAATTCATGTCTTGGGCTTTAATAAAAACAAACCATCATCCACCGCGCTGCTTGCAATGTGTACAACTCTTAAATTTGTTGTGATTAGTGTGTAAGTAAGCTACGTATCGCTTACTAGTCGGGCCTTATGAGACAGAGTACGTCTGTTAACACTCAAAATTAATCCCAAGTGCTGTGATGTCTCTCCCACTGTTGCGGGAAGTCGATCAATAATACGTACTTAGCTGTCGTTTATTTACGGAGGATTGGGGTTATAAACTTGTCCCAAAAGCTCGCTGTTCTATTTTCTTATATCCCCTCAGCCAAACTAAAAATATGCTGTGCATTTGGCATAGTGTCCCTGCGAAGTCACACAGTAAGGTTCCGGGACTCGGTCTGTAAGAACACATACAAAAATAAATAAGAAGAAGATCGTTTAATTCTCCTTGAAAGTGAACCCCGTTGACTGTAACACGCCTTTCACATCTTTATATGAAATGAACAACCTAGTCGTCGATGGTGTCCGAAGAAGTGTACTTCACTGGACGGTTACGTTTTCCTTGATGTATTCGACGACCTAAAATCATTTTACTTTGAAGGCAGTTTTCACTTTAAGGAATGCAAAAATATTGGCAGACGAGATAACAGGTAGTTAAGGTGTGTGGCTGCTCTCCACCACGCCACTATTCACCGGTAAGTGCTTTATTAGCATAGCAGTATGAGCAGGATCATTGTCGTGTAAAGGCCACCAACAGCTTTTCCCTAGACACTGTGTCCTCACTCACCTATATAAACCACGTATCAACTAGCAACTACTTTGTGGTGCCTTTGTCAGAAGTATTCCTGCATTTCTATGTATCTTTTGTTGTACATATATGTGTTATGCATATATGTGTGTATATACATACGTATATAAACAAATACACGTATTATACATGTGGCAAGGCAGAATTTTGATTGTATGCGGTTCACGAAGTGATTGCATTTTTTTCTACACAGTGTAGTCTTATTCCTTACGGTCGACAAATGCGACTCCTCGACTCTCCATACAAAAGCCTGTTGTTTCAATATCCGCCGGCATATTGCCTCACCACGGACACCCAATTAAATATCCTTTCAGACTTCAAAATATAGGGTACCTTCTATTATATTTTCAAAACTACATCATCCATGCCCTTATTTCCCCCACGAATACTATACACAACTTCTACAGTTTCTTCTACGTAGTCACTCTTTCGCGAATGTTAATTACGAAACTCTTTATCACGTAATTTTCTGCATTCCACCGTCAGCTTCTGTCCCTCATTTTCATAGTCATGCGAACTCAGAACATGAATAGGGCTTCATCAAAGATGACTGGTTCGTAGCACATTTTGTTTTACTTTCGTAGCAATGATGTTATAAGCCACCGCACCAGGTCCTCAGCCCACCATAAGCGTCCATTAATGTACGAAGTAATTCAGTCAAGAGGAAGGAGGAGCAGGGTATTATGCCTAAATAGAATTACAGATTGAAAATCTCAAGGAACGAGACCACTTAGAAATTTGGTTAGGTCTGTAGCTGACAGGGCAACATCAAAACTGATCTTCGATAAAGTGGTTTTGAAGATTGGAGTGGTTGATGACACTAGTCTCTTGTGAGCACGGTGACCGAACACAGTAAAAGAATGGAATCTTTTCTGAGTCACTGTACTGACTTCAACTATGACCTGGATGGTCGGAGAATCGACATTTCGTTCCCAGCATTTTTCTGTTTCCTCCAGCGTTGAGATCGGCTCTGGAGCCGTCACTGCCTATGCAAAAGATATAAGGCTACATTTTCGGCGTAAAGCAGCCATTTGTTTGAATCTAAGGCCAATGTTAAGAATTCCTGGAGCTCTGCTTACAATCCGCTAAATTACTTCTTTGCATGGTACTTAAATAAGGTTCGTTGAAACACTGCATTTGCCTTACTGAAATATTAAAATGAAGAAGAATGAGATGGGAAGGGCATGAGGCACGTATGGGAGACGGAAAAGGTGTATACAGGGTTTCAATGGGGAGGCCTGAAGGAAAGAGACCACTTGGAAGACCTAGGCTTAGATGGGACGGTAATATTAAAATGGAACTTCAAGAAATAGATGGCTGGTTAGCTTTGAGTGGATTCGTCTGGCTGAGGATAGGGACAGATGGCGGGCGCATGAGAATGCGGTAATGAAGCTTCGAGTTCCGTAACATACGGGGAAATTCTTGACTTGCTGAGGACCTGCTAGCTTCTCAGGTAGGACTCTGCTCAATGGAGTTGGTTACTGAGACATTATGTGAGTTATGTAATACACCAATACTGCCCTCATATTCTGCAACAGCAATGGTTACGAAGTCCGAAAGCTGTTAACATGACTGTACCACTGCCACTGGTCGCGAATTTACACTGTCACTCTGCACATTCATAGCTGTATAAGGTAGAGATATAAGGATGCAGCTAATTGGTTTACTGCCTCCCGCAAAATTGACCAATAACAGCAGGGAATGCCAAGAAGGTCTATAGCTCGCAGCATCCACCCACGTAATATTACACATCCTGCAGGTAGGGACACGTCTAGAGAAGGTCACGGCCGAGAGAGTCAAAACCACTTTGGGGGCCTTGACAATGCGTTTGATCATAAAATGGATATGACTCCCTTCTGAACAACTGTTTCGTTCGATTGTAACACCGATCAAAGATGCCGGTCAGACAATGGATATGGAAGTTGTTTTCGTCCATAATAGACTACACTTTCAGAGCTTGGTAGGTCAGGTTACTCGCATTTCGAGGTGTGGTGGAGTTAACAGGATTCGGAATAATGCTACAACTAACAAACCTTTTCCCACTCCCAAGACTGATAGAGAAGGACGACGGAAAATTTATGTAAGTAACTGATTCTTCGAAATTCAAGTCTCTTTAACAAAAAATAGGACAAATTCAGCATATTGTAAGAACTATAAACATAGATAAGGCATACTAATATTCTTAAAATGGTGAAGCGGAGGTATCTGAGGATGAAAATAAATCAAAATTACTTCCAGGAAGAGACTGAGAGTAGGTCAAGTATGGGAAATATATCCGTTTCAAAAGCTTCTGTCTTCCCGCCTTCCATTTAAGGGCGTAGGTTCTGAGATTAAATTAGGCCTATTAAAATTATAATATTTTCATTAATTACAGGGTTTACTTACGATTTACTTAATGTTATTATTAGTAGTTCGGTATGTAGGTCTATTGTGTGACATGGTAGGTGAATCAGTGAACACTGAATTGGTAAGGATATGAAAGTAAGCCGTCGTATCTTAGCGTGAGACAGTATTCTGTCACTTTCACAAAAGACTTAGTCGTGTTAGCCAGTCTCAAAACCGAATGTTCCAGGACCGTCTGAATATACAGGTTGAATATATTCCATCTCTGCATTAGTAACCACTTAAACGTTACTTGATTTTAACGGTTTTTGAATCTTGACTTCCTACACTGCGGGAGGAATTTGGATTCACGACGTCTGATATGAGGTTTCTGGTTTGAATATCTGGACCCCATAGGGAGGAAGTAGCATGTTGCTATATAAAATTGCTTTATGATGAGATTTCTAATTTGTATCCCATCAAGATATTACTGGTATGGTCATATTGAGGCGGACGAAGTTAGTTAGGAGCTGCAACCATTGTTAGAAAAATCTGAAGTGCATAGATAATTTGTTTGGAAAACTTGAAGGGAAGATATGGCTTATTGGAGCTAGGCATAGATCGGAGGACATAAAAAAACCTTAACGAAACCGGGTAGGAGGTTTTGAACTGGAGTGTTATGTCCTAGGAAAGGGAAGACTGACGGGTTTTTCTGAACGTGACAATTCAATGCTGGATTCCATGCAAAGGGCAAATCTCTTGATCAGCTGAGAATCTTTCGGCCTCCTAGGAAGGGCAATGTTCCATGGAATGTGTTAGCTCTTGTAAATTCTACTGGAACCCCTCACTCGCCGAGAAATTCCCTCGATTCCGCCATTGAATTCAAACTTCTGAAATTTTCCTTAAATTATAACTTGCTTAGAAGCAAGCTAAGTAGTTCGAATTACAAAAGGCAAGCATTGTGGTTATAGTAATTCTGCAGTGGACACTCTATTCAGAATTTTATAAATCTAAATAAAAAATGTAATAAAGCAAGGAGCGACGTTCTACAAAGAACCGTCTGCCGATTTTGAAAACATAGCTTAACGAACTTTGATTGGATTAAAACTGCGTTGCCAGTGTAGAAGTTTATGGATCTCAGGACGCCTTGTGTGCATAGCTCTGTCAACAAAATCCTTGTAAAAAATGGTGCAAGATTACTCAAGGATTATGAACAGAATCGGATTGAAGTTAATATAATTGCAAAGCGATGCTGCCAGTTTCAGTGGAATTGATTTCGTGTAGGAATGTTATATTTCGATGAAGAGTATATTTTTCTCTTAACTGGCTCGTTTTCTTCTTATAACCATAGCGTGAGAGGAAAGTCAAAGCGAGGAACGGAAGAAAGGTAGTAAGAATTTAGCCGGTTCGGTTTCCTGCGTGGTGCAGGCAAAGTCGTTGTCTAGCTCAGGGATATCCAATTCTAATATCTGCTTTTAATTTACTATGATAGTGAGAATACGTAGGAGGTTGGAGGATGATAAGGAATATCTGGAGTAAACGATAGATACATGTGTAATATTGGAAGCAGAAACGATAAAATTCGTATAAATTTCAAGGTTTTCTCTGACCAGCCATTCACAACAGTGCGATCCGCTTCCAAATGAGGCTACTTTTAGTTTTATGGTAACAAATCTAGAGGGAGCAAGGTTTACGAAACGTCTAAGATATTTAGCAGTGCTGTCTTCCCTCGCAGGGAAAGACCCTTGTTTTAAAATATCAGATGGAGTCGAAACCCGTTTCGGACGTGGCAACCGCAGAGAAATATATGCCCGTGACGGGAATGTACCCCGCTGTTCTACCCGGTGCGACTCAGAGACTGCTGCTCACAACCAAACACGAGGAAGTAAGGCTAAATTATACGTAGCCGGATGATGGGTGATAATGGTTTATTTTCTAGTGTATTTAGCAATAGTATGTCAGATAAAAATTCACGCACAATTTTCTGAATGATGACAGGATGATAATATATGGCGAATACAGAAGCATATAGAAGGAAGCATTCTTTGCGTATTTTAAGGGTAGTTCTGCATTTGAAATCCAGAGTTTCCGCTGTTCCGAAGGGATTTAAGGAGCTGTTCGCGTGTGAGTTTCTTCTTGGAGGAACTTGCTTTGAATCCATTATGGAATTGGCTATGTTGACTAAGAGATATGGACTTTTTCAGTCCGTCAGGATGTCTTAAACAGACTACAATCACTTCCTTCTCCACCATTCACCAGCATCCTACTCTACCTTATTCCACGCAGCATCTCTTAAATAATTAATCCAGCGTATGAAAAAAAACTATTAGATTAATAATACCAGCGTGTTACTGGCGCTATTTGCCGTCCTCGGCGTTTAAGTTTAGGAATACACGCTTAGTAACTGAATTTGTTCCTTGGTTTATCAAAGACGCGCGATCAAATATAGCTGTGAAGTAGGAGCATAAAATTGGAGGATGATTTGAATCATAATCGTCAATTCTTGGCATAAAGCGAAAGGGACACAGGACAAAGTACTAGGCCATCCAAACATATACCATAACTAACCGAATAAAACTACGTCACACGTCTATCAGGATAGCTGCTCTCAGGGCATGGAATCCAAACAAGCACCTACAGAACCTGGACGTTTATCTGCTCAACTGTGAAATTGTGTCAGGGAAATCTCGAGCGAAATTCGTAAAGAGGACAAACAATATATAGCTACCGTATTGTAACATTTTCTGTGTTTCGTAAGAGTCTCATGGTTTTCGACAGTGACGGAAACAAACTGGCCAAGAATTTTTCTGTTCTTGAGCTGTGGACACCCCCGACATATCTCCAGCAGCTTTGCACAAGGAGAGCGAGTTACTGCTTTATTCATTCCGCGCTGTGCCCAGCATAGCATATAGCATGTATGCTTTGTCAGCTCATTTTTATGAATGAAACATGGCTCATAGCGACCGGCAGGCTTACAACTCCATGTCAAGGAGACGATAGTGGAATTTCTTCTCCCTATGAATCTCCGCCCACGATATTTAAGGTGCGCCCACGTTCGATACTCCTTTTGGCACCGTGACGCAAATATTTTGCGAAGTGTTTCACGCATGGCACGCAAGAAAAAGATGAGAAAGGCATAAGGGATTTTAGCGTGAAAACCTGAAGAGGAAACACCACCCAGGAGACAATGGCGATACAATGGGAGGGTAATTTTAAAATATATCTTGGTAGTGTATGGAATCCTGTCGCGAATTCTTTTGAAGGCGCATTATACTGAACTTTTCAGTTATTTAGAAGGCGGGAAATTACTTTACGAGCTGAGCGCCTATTAGCTTCCCAAGACGGACTATATTTCATAGAAGTAGCTAGTTCTCAACATAAAGAAAGTGATACAAGAACCTTCGGTCACGATTCAAATTTATAATTTTTAAATTCAAACGTACAACATGCTTCGGCTTTTTAAGGCCATCATCCGGTGTCAAAAGTCATAAAAATACTTAAAAATTACTGGTAAACATCAAATTAGTAGCCAAGTTTACTCATAAACTCTTCTTTAATTTTGCGTTGTACCATTACGATAGTCAATTTACTTGGCGTCCATATTTGAATCTATATTTATTTATTTCCTCCCTTAATTTTCTTCCTAGAAGGAAGAAGCAGGCTTATATGACCAAGCTGTGTGTGTGTGTGTGTGTGTGTGTGCGCGCGCGCGCGCGCGCGCTTAATTGCGCGTGTGTGGCTACAACTTCAACTTTTGAAGCAGCTAGCCAATTTTCTTGAAATATGCTCTGAACGCTACACAACTGGAAGACTCTGCAGCGCCGTTCCTTTTGCATTCCCTACAACCAGCACTAGATGGCAGACGTGTGAATTCGTGCGGTGGGAGCGACTTAGTGACGCTAAAATTAGGGTCTGAAGTGATATATGATGACAGATTTTGGAGAAACCTGCAAGTTTCGTTAAGATGATATTTTCGCAGATTGTTAAATAAAAATATGGCGACGGCACAGAACATTTTACGTAACTTTCAGTTTTGTGGGGATGACAAATGAATAATCGAAGACAACCAGGTGAAGTATGGGACGGAGATAGACCGCAGTTACACACCACGTGTAAAATATTTTAAAGCAACAATTACAAACTTAGTGACGATGGGAAACCTGAAATTAGTGCTACAAATTTAACGCTTACGGATTATTGAGTTAAGTAAAAACTTTTACATATATAATAATAATAATAATAATAATAATAATAACTAATGTAGAAGCACAAAAGAGTTTAATATTGAAAACAGCGTTGCATGCACCATGAACAGTAAGCGCAGAATAGCTGCGACACTGTATACCCTAGAAACATGGTTTGTTTCAGGTATATAAGTGTGAATACCCTGCATAAAGAAGATAATGTAATAATAATCATAATAATAATATACGTAAGACTAGAGTTTATTACATAATAAAGTAGGCTCGGAAGCAATTTAAGATATATTTTCTTTTCTTTAAAAAGGTCAAAAACGTTTTTATGCCCCTGGATGTGTTCAGGAAAAAGTACGTGGACATAAATACTATATCCGAGACGTATTTCTGCGCTGACAAGCTCTTTGATACCCACGAGTAAAGTGTGTTACTGTTTACAAAATTTCTAACACTTTTCTTGGCGAAATCACAGCATTTTAGTTCTTTTACATTCCACAGTTGCAAGAATACTTACAGACAAATACAGGAATAAGATTCTATGCTATGAACTTAACACTGTTGAGTTACAATTCTTTATAAACTATAAGAATAGCAGTAGCGTAAACGTAGTAGTAATAGTAGAATCAGCAGCAACAGAGGTAAGAGTAATTGTACTACTACTTCTACTACTACTACTACTAGTAGGAGTAACAACAGTAGTAGTAGTAGCGCAGCAGCAGCAGTAGTAGTAGTAGTAAAGAAAGAAATAGCAGTTTAGCCCCTCAGAAGCGTCCTCACCCGCGATGCAGCCTGACATTACGAAATATTTTCAGTCCTTCCCTCTGAACAGTTCTGTCTTGAGCTACAGGTTGTATAACACTAAATGATATTCAAGTGCTGGACAACAGACCACTGTAAAGATTCGAAGCCATAAAATCAAACTCTCCTCTGTTGCCCATCTATTCTAACAACACTTTCGATACACGAGTCCTGGGAGGAGCATCTTGTTCTCCAGATGTTACACTGACATTTAAAGCCTGACACGTTATTACCCGTGTCAAATGACCCTGGCGTTGTTCTATCCGAGCTCAATCGTCTTTCAAACTGCTATTTTGCATCAAATACAACAGAAGAATAAAAAGCAACAGATGCCTGTCAGAAACACTGCTATCATGTTATGTGGTACCGTGAGGTCTGGTATACAGTTATGGACATTTCAGAATAACAGGTTTTGTGTATCTCAGTGCACAGGCTTGGCAGGATCATTAAATGAAATGAGAAAGATGAAAACTTCAAAAGTGACAAACTGTATGCTTCTTCCATACACACACGCAGAAACGAAGGTACGAAAGGGGGGGGGGGGAGTGTCGATGAAGTCATTGATAAGCTGTTGAGTATACATTTTGTAAAGTTCAGAAACTACTGCATTTGTTTAATATTTCCAAGTTGATATTTGTTTCCAAACTTCCTCACATGTCTGATTTAAGCTCTTATGTTCTAGTGCAGTAAACACAATTATCTAAATAGACATATTATTATGAATTATAGAGTGTTGTGGGAAAATACGAATATCCTAAGCGTGCCTCGATCACCGTCGGGATGATAACCAACAGGGTGGCAGTGACGGTGGAATTAAAGGGCCCTTCTTCTACGATGAAAATAAAGGCTGTAGGTTTTCCTAACTCCTTTGTAGCTCTGTACCCGACTACACGGAATCACATCTTATTTCAGTCGTATGTGCGAGTTAAGGTTCTCAGATAAAATATAGTCAGGTTGAAAGGAGACCCTATTTAATGCATTAGCATACTTTGTGCAATTTAGAGAAAAAGTGGCTTATGGGTGACGAGGTTTGTTAGTGACATTAAAATGGAGGGTAAGGTACCATGGACATGTGGGTAGGCTGGGGGGAGCAAATGCATGCAGAATACTGTGGCAATCACTTGAAATCCACAAAGTGCCAGATGGGTAACACTAAGAGAACGTTTGGGAGATAGGCTGTGAGGTTAGCACGTGGAAGGGAGTGACTCAGGGTCACGTTCTGTGGGACACTTTGGTGTTTGTGGTGCTTAAATTTGACACTCTGCGGGCACGGAAATTTAATATGAACTTCGCAGGTAATATACAAAATGTGAACATTTTTAATACGTTCTGATGATATGAACTGGCTCAAGATGGGTTCAATAGCTGGGCTTCTGTGTTACTGGTGATGAGATTCCTGTTTCTGCTGCCAAATTGTTAGTTCAGAGGTTATTTAGGACAGATAGTCGCGTCCAAACATGGAATAACGTGATTATAGAGATGAAATAATGTGTGCCAGAAAGCAAGTGTGTTTTGTAGAATTCATATCTCTGGCAAGAAGCAGTACATGGCCTTCGCCTAGGATATAGTTGCTCTGTTTTTCAGTATTAAAATATACGAATGGGCGACACTTTAAAAAGGTATGGTACTCAGTTAGGGAATTAAATTGCGTTCCTTTAGTGAAAAAAGAAGATAAAATCCACAAATTCTACTGCATTACTTGCACATCATTTTAATAGGAGTGGCCACCTTATATACCGGAAGGAGTATAAATTAATTTGAAAGTATCTTTGGTTGTTTGTTATTAGATCCACTGTAGGAAACCGGAAACTGATTGAAACAGGCTGGGTACGTTTTATGGCTTACGTGTATCCTAGATCGGCAAGGGTTAGTTTGCAAAGACTCGTCTAACTGCATATCAATCGAGAACTGCAATGTACAAAACAAAGCATGCCTAATATCAACATTGGGAGGTATTTTCGAATCGCACCTATTCTGCATATCAGTGGTTTGTTGTATATACTGTTCTTAACGCGTCTTACGTCTACAACTGTTTAATCAACTGTGACAGCCTTGCTTCTACACCAACACTAAGACAGTGGTTATGGGCATAGAGACGAGGAGAACATTATGCAAACCTGAAACAAATTTACCCAGAGCCCTATTAAGCACATTACAGAAGATGATTTTAGAATCAATGAGACAGTGAGTTGGTTGGTTAGCAGGTTTGTGAGTTAGTTGGTGGGTTAAATGTTTATTGACAGAATTTGAAAATTAATTGTTTATTCAGTCAAACAAATTCTGGAAAATTTCAGCGAAGCTTTTCAATTGCATATTTTACGTAAAGTCGAACTAAAATTGCGACTGTTGAACTGAAAAGAACTTGGAAGAAAATGACGTCACGTATTCTACCGTAATGTCTCAGAACTTTTATGTGCACACCGAACAAATCACGGGCATCTTCGGCGATGTTGCCGGTCTCCAGTCCCAATTCACTTTTGACTTCCAGTCAGAATATTAGTGACTGAGAAGTAAACCAAAGTGCTCTACAGTGCAAATTTCTATTTGCATTGCGGCGATTAACAGCATTTTTTTTTAAGAAGTAAGTTACCACGTTACGTGCAGCAGTAGATATGGCGTCGGACTGCGCACACCCTCCATAACTAATTGTTGTTTCGGAACACAAGACGCGCCTTCCTTGCCTGTCTAAGATCGCCGCTACTCGCCGTGCGACATATAACACTCGTGTTATTGGTGTAACGGATACTGAAGGCAAGACGGAACACAACGTCCTTCCTCTCAACTCTCACACAATTCTGATACTCTTTGCTGCTTTAAATGTGGAACAAGTTTACAGGAGGTGACAGGGTAACTGACAGACTCTACAACATGCCATAAAATGTGAAGTTTATATAATATTGGCGCAATAAATTCTTCAAAGTTTTCCTTCCAATCTTCTTTCCAGAAATAGCTTTAGAATTAAAAATCTGGTGTCTTATATCAATTCTTTGTCTCAAACAAAAATGGAATAAACAACTAGTTTCAGATGTATAACATTTTTAAAAGACAAATATATGCACTTGGGTGTATGATGGTAATTTTATTACGTAGTAATTACGTTGGTAAATTTCAGGCTAAAAAGTATCATATAGAGAGATATAAAATATTAGAAGACAAAACTTGTTTTACGCGGAGTATAGTGCTGTGTATGACGTATGTAGAAGACACATGTAGTGAATTATGATCCAGGTCGGTGAGACATAACATAAATAGCAGTGAACCACGCACATGTTTCACTGTGCCGTGTATACACCTATCCATACGGTACTCTTTTAAACGTCAATTTAACCGGAATTGTATGATTTTTAATTGTGGATCGATTCCGATACATCATAATTGACATTTTATGTTTGTTCTTACCACCCTGAAGATGGCCACATGAGTGATCGAAACATGTCAGTGGTTACTATGTAATAAAATTGCATTCATGCACCCAAGTGTAGGCCTCCTCGTTGGTCTTTCTGAAACTTGTATACATCTGATTAATGCACGGATCATGGAACACGCAGGTCTTGGGGAAATTGATACTCAGTCAAGAAATAATACATAAAATACTACCATAGAGTGTATAATTTACCATAACATTTAGTAAAAAATAGTTATAGAACCTGTAAAACATTTAATTGTGAACAGTGAAGAAAAATAATGGCTGCATACCTTCGAGATGTCGCAGGATAGAAGTGACGGGTCGTAGACGTAAAGAAAGTACGTGATGTGAAGCAAGAAAAAGAAATAAGAAGCAAACTCAACACGAAAGGCTACAAAATGGCTAATTCATCTGAAAATAATGCCCGTAGACGAAATAACCAGTATTTCTTCATGAAAGCCAAATTTTGTTGCCACACACTGTACGCAGTCATACTTTCTTATTATGCTCACTATAAATACTGCTTACTCCCCCAGAACCGCGTTAACCGGCTTGGCCTTTATAACAGAAGAACGCGACGTTCCTTGTGAGGTAGGAAACGAACTTTATGTATAATTTAGGTGAATGTTAGTGTTCACATCATGCTTCCAGCCACCTGGCTTGCAGCCTAGCTTTACCAGAAAGACGAGCCGGCAGTGCCTGAAAACTTTCAGAATCATGCGTTTTCTTTCCCTCTTACCCTCCCTCTCTATTCTTTTTCCTTCTCTTCGGTCTTCAGATGGTCAATTAACCTCGTCGCTTTACTGTTTATTGGAAGCACGCTTGATATCGCTCTTGTTTCAAGCCAGGAATAAGGATTGTTAAAGTCAAGTGCACCGTATCAGTTCTTGACAGTGGTATAACAACTCTCATATCACTAATATTTTGCAGGACTTTTTCCATCGTCGAACAATTAAAAGTCACAGCATTTCAGAATTAGACTTCTTCCGTCCTCAGGTGGTAACCACTGAACTTAGCGTATGCTTGTTGGGTTCAGCGGTTATTATCTGAGGACAGAAGAAGTTTTCTTCCGAAACTTTGTGATTTTGATTGTTTGACGATGGAACAAGTCCTGCAAAATGTTAGTGATATAAGTGTTAAAATTAAGAACCAACGATATAAATTATTTTACAAATGTTCATTACGGAACCCCCACCTCATACACTACTCTTTGTAATGTCTCTACTGATTAAAGTAAGTTATGAATTAACTTGAATTGAAGATTTAGTCTTAAAGTGACAACTATTTTTTATATTTAAGGACCAAGGAGAAGAGAAAATTAAAATTAAAGAAGTTGGTATGTTCTTTTTTTCTAATGTGTGCCACCCCTTTGTGCATTATTATGAAAATTATATGAACAATAAAAGAAGTACATCAAAATTTCAGTTTTATTCCAGAGGTATTTTAAGTATCACATATATATGCTACATGCTTCTGCGCTAATCTTGTGCTATCTTCAAGTTTATCTGTAGTACCTTTCCTATAGAGGTCATTACTGCAATGTCATATACATTTTATTGTTCCTGTAAGTTGGTATATTCATAACAGCGTTCTGGTGAACTCCGGTAGATTACGTTTGCTTGGCCACCTATCCGCGATAGATACAAGTATGATCATTGGTGCTGGAGTCCGCTGTGCCCAGTTTGTTCACGTTTTCCGTTGAAATTCCATCGCCCTGCCGGCTGGGGGTGTTTGAGTTGGTAGTTAGCATCCCGCTTGACTGATGCTTTGTTTCTTTTTACAGAGATCCTTCACGCTTATCCTGCAGGCCGTGGACCATGACAACTACACCGTACCGGGTAAGTTAATTCCTCCTCATGCGTTAACCTCAACGAGGAGACGCTATTCACTTGTTTAAGCCTTCATTAGCACATACAATAAGACTGTGTCTGCCCGTTGTGCATGGTGTAACAGGGACTGTGGTTTTGATATCTAACAGTTACACTTCCGTTGTGTCGTCTGCAAAATACTTGTGATACTGAGCTTATATGGACGATTGTGAACGGTAATTTTGGTAATTAGTACAAAGTGGCCATAAAGTCTGCAAAAGTACAGAAATCGAAAATACTGTTTCCTTTTCAGGTCTATTACGGACAAAATTGTTGTTCGATATAAAATGGCTCATAAAATGATTTTATGAATGACAAACCTGTTGAACTGATAATTCTTAGTGATAGGAGAACGTCTGAAACAATTATAACTGTATGAAAAAATTGAGGAAAATTATGTGTGTTTCCAGAATTTATGGACACCTGATAGCATCAGGGTTATAAAATTCCGCGCTTTTTATTATCAGTTTATTTTATATTGGTGTGAGATTTGGTGTCTTGCCCTAAGGAAGAGTACAAGTTAAGACTACGAGATCTTAATTTACCACAAGAGATAGTGTTAAAATTACGGTCTTGTGGAAAGTGACGCCGTGCAGTTTGGTATATAGGTACCAAGAAAGGAAAGGCACTACTTTGGAAATCTAGGCATAGATGGCAGGATAATGTTTAAATTGTTCACGAAAATGTGAGACGTGAGAATGGGGACTGGATTCAACTGTCTCAGAATGGGGTTCAACAGCGCACTCTTTCTGAACACGGTAATGAATTATGGGTCTCTAAAAAGAGGGACGTTTCTTGTCCTTGAGTGATAGTCGGCTTTTCTAGAACGACTATGCTCCAGATTCAGAAAATAAACTTTTTAAAGTTTCTGTGGCATTTAGTTTAATTAACTTTGAGCTAGACGCGACAACCATTTGACATCGGTACAGAATATTGAGCTGACAATTTACCAGTGGTTAACATTAATTTTTAGACTTAATTTAGAACAAATATTTAGGTTCTGATTTGTTAGGCGGTTCGCATCAAGATTGTGATGATGACGTGACGCTGTATCTTGGCAACCTGGAAAAGTATCGGAGGAAATTGTTGCCTCCATCTTCTATTCTGTGAATAAAGTTGCAGTTTTCCGAAAAGTTGTTACTTATTTGCCAAATTAGAAGGCGTCACATCCCAGAATGCCTGAACCTTGAAAAATATTTGGCTTCGTTCTTATTTTTTGTATTCCTATAATACCCCAGCAGTAATACTTTTAGTATTATTATTACTACTGTTAATCTTATTTTTTTTTTGCTTTAGATTTCTTTTGTTCAGTCACTTGGATTTTATTTTAACGCTTTCAGCTTTAGTATTGTCTGCATGTGCTTTCTGTTCTTGATTGGTATTTTGGACTCTTATGAAGTAGCTGATTCTGTCTTGAAATTCTTTTTATTATAGCGATCTATTGCAGTTGTTCACTGTGCCAAGTGCGTTATCCAAAGCACACTTCCAAAAAAAGTTTTAAATTTGTACACAATATAGGATTACTGATATGATTACCGTTAAATATTTATTTATTATGAAAGGAAATAGTGTCTGAAATTGTTTGAGTGTACATGTTCATAATCCTAGCAAACTCAGTAACGAATTACTACGTACGTATCCTGATTTACTTGCAACACTGCAGTACAAACCTTGATATCTAACAACTTTCACAAAAAATGAAATATTAAACTTGAATAACAACATTTGGAAAGAACTCGTGACTTGTCCTTTGCTTCAAGTCTATAAAAATATGTAAATTTATGTATGCCTTGATAACTATAAAATTCAGTTTTCCGTTTATTTCTGTTTCTGCAGGTTGTGATTTCGTTAAATTTTGCGGGTATCTTAGCAAAACTTTGCACCCTCAATATATGTATCGTTTCTAACAAAACACGGTATGTATATGTATTTTATTATGTATGTCCTTACCACGTTTTATGAAGCCCAGCTCTAACTCTGATTTTGAGCCAAAGGAAGAATCGACAGTTGTAGCAGCAGTTATGGTCGGCCACTTGCCAACCCTATCCACACTGCTCTGCAGAGAACCTGTGTGTGCGTGCATGCGTGCGTGAGTGAAAGAGACGGAGAAAGAAAGCTAGAGGGATGGGTTCTGCAGACATTGGCAACATGCGTAAGATATGCTGAGGGGGAAGCAGATGTCAGGCAAATCTATGAACGAAAATCTGCGTGGATTTTTCTTTCATGTGTAGTGCATTTGTCATCGCACGAAATCAAAAGGTGAAAAGAGGTTTCGCGCGACCGCCATGTTGTTTAAATATACTAATTTTCTCAGTTGTAATACTACAGGTAATCTAAAGGGCCTAAGCTAGTAGGGCCGAAGTAGCAGCTGCAGAATTGATGTTCCCACCTCAAGAATTTGCACAACCAACTTTGTGATGTTATTACTGCAGCAAAATAAAAAACATAGGATTGGGATATTCTTTAGTGTCATGGCGTTTTTACAGAATTACTGATGTCCTTGAACTTGTAATAGACATTGCAAGAAACAGACCCAGTCTCACGGCTGTGATTATGCAGCCAACATACTAACATCGTTGTCTTCTGTGTTGTGCCCCATGTAGCCTGGTAGAGGCTACCGATGGTTGAGAGGGCCCTGATATAGCTTATCATCTGGGTAAAGATGGACGGATCAGGATGCTGCGGAACATCTGTAAATTTCTACTCGACTACTGCAATCAGCATAGACACCGCCGAGAGGTTTTCAGATGTGAAGAAACTTACTTGCTGTCACCTAAGAGGGAATATCACCTGAAGATATTCATTTAAAATATTCCGAAATTTCTGTCTTGAATTCCATAGTCTGCTTAGTACAAAGTCATAAATTGGTAACTGCTAAATTGATGAACACGTTACGGAGTGGCGGAGTAGCGTAGTCGCTACACGGGTTCAACTTCCGGTAGGAGGAGTGACTCGTTTCTTCTCCTAAAACAAAAACGGCCCTCCTCCACAACCCTCCTGGGCTCCCCCCCCCCCGTCACCCCAGCTTCCTATTCAGTGTATGTCGAGGTTAAAGCAGACGGTGCGTGAAGTTAACCACTTGCCTGCATCTAGTGCCATAGTTAAGAATGTGTCGAACTGCACCTGTACTCTCCCTACGTCCCTTCATCCTGTGAATAGGAAAAACTTCACCTTTTTGCTTTACATTTTATCTGGAGAGTTACCGCGATGAAAGGCGAAAAATATGGGTTAGAAATATAAAACGAACTCTTCACTGACAGCAACGTCAAGCAAAGTGTACACATTGTCATTATTGTAGGCGAAATATGTACTTTTATTGACTTAATAGAAGACGTAATTTCATTACAGTAGTGACAGTGGTAATTTAGATTTCTCCAACTGGATCATATTTTCTGAGCCACAGTCATCAAAGTACTTCATTATTTTGTATCTGTTCCTTCGTACCGAGTTTAGGTAGTTATCATAAATGATCGTGAGAAATGGACTTAAAACAAATAATCCTATCTGAACCTACAAAATTCGAACACAAATTTTGTATGCTCATTAGTTTACAATAACACATTTTGACGATGTATTCCAAATTGTTCAATAGACAGTAAACGTGGCCAACTTTCACAGCTCAAAGGGTGTAAAGCCGCTTTAGCTCGAAGACTCTTCAATTTACCTGTTGAAATAATCTTCAAAATAATATCTAGTTATGGTCATCTGTAGTTTCGTGGTAAATCTCTAAAAGTTGTCGAAACTTTATTATTCTAGACGCGGTAATTTTCAGACGCTTCGCGATGTGTCTACAGACAATGGCAGCTTATTCCACAAGAAGGAAAGCGTCATTTTCTATGATGACTATGTGCAATATGACAACAGCTCTTTATTCTTCAGAGTTGTTATTGACTGCTGGATGTATTCAATGGTTCACAGCGTTTTAGTTGATTCATGTAAAATAATTTGAGACGTTTTATTGTTCTGTTTCAAGTGGTGAGCCGCCAGCCACTGAGTATGGTGTGTCTCTCTCACTAAGGAAGTCTACATTCCATCACTGCAGTTCACGTTTTTGAGATTATGCTCTTCATTGAAGCCTTTACCATTCAGACGTACTCACAAAGTACAGCTTTCCCTCCTTTCAAAAATATTCTCTTGTAGGCTGAACTCCATACTCTTCCCCGAAGGGTTCATTACTATGCAACTGTACGAACTTTTTGCTATTTCGGAGAATCCGAATGTTCATTATCTCCACCGTAAAATGTCAATTTTTAGGCATTATCTTGGGCAGCAGGAATCAGTCTCACATCATGTACCCAATTCTCCTAGGACCTGTTTTAATATTGTTCCCGAATTCGTATCTTATCCCCCCACTTGCCATCTGTCTATAATATTTATCTGTTAAAGTAACAGAACCTCTTGTCATTTTATGAAACTTAAGAAACATGTCGTAACATTTTTGGTCTTAAAGGCAATTATAGTATGTGCTTGATCAGTACAGGCACAGAAATTTAAATACTAAGGAAGGCCATTGATCTAGAAACTTCAGACAAACAGAAATGGAGGAAAATTAATCAGAACTGAGAAAGTGGAAGAAGAACAAATGGAAATTACAAAATCTCTCAAGAATCGAAATAATTCCTACATATTCGCACCACACTTCACCACGAACTCCTGGAATTCTCCAAGAAAAATTATAATAATTTCAAGCTCCTTAATGTTCTTGTTTCTTGGCGCCACACCCCACCTCGGGCCCAGGTTCCTCGCAGTGCACACAATAAAACACATACGCTCGGTAGGTCTCCTCTGAACGAGTGATAATCTCGTCGCAGAGGCCTCTATTTACACACAACAAACACAAGGGGCGAACATCCATGCCTTCAGTGGGATTCGAACCCGCGACTCCAGAAACCGAGCGACCGCAGACCTAGGCCTTAGATCGCAAGGTCAACGGAATCAGCAAGCTCCGTAACACTGACAAAAATTTTAACATCATAAATAGTGTGTCACCTGTTATCAACACTCTGTCTTAGTAGTAATAAAACGACAAAAAACATGTACCCTACAAATTGTAAGGTCGAGACCTCAATCTATTACCACGTACTTAATTCAATTGTAATATTTATACTTTATGACATTACATGACCTGAAGAAGACCGTGTTTGGTTGAAACATTTTGCCTTATGCATATAAATATTTAATACTAGCATGAATAAAACTTTTGTTGACGGTAAAAAAATACTTTCTTACTAAGAAAACCAACACTTATTTTCATTCCAAGCTAAGATCTGTTCCAAAATTACGAATCACCTATTTTATAGTCTCGCTGAAAGTTCCAAAGCTTTATATAAAGCTTCTGCTGTTTTGTTCTGTGACTAATTCGGATGTGGTTACGTGTAAAGATGGGCGAACTGCAGCGAGACCGGGAATTTAGAAAGATGTGGCTTTTATTCTGGGTTAGTGGAGATGATCGAGGAACAGCGCTTGAAAGCCGAAGATTAAAAAAGGCGAGGCATGATAGTCAGTTTCCACCGAACTGCAGTAACACAGACACAATTACCGTAACAACTCATTATATTTGGTACGAATTCTTTCTTCAACAAGATATTTCTGCACTAATAAAGTCAATTTTACCTAGGAGGTAGTATCAGTAATAAAATTTTCCATGTCAGGAATTGTAAAAGGAATTCTGAAAGCCTCTCTTTAGCTACTTTAAAAGAGACGTTTCTAGCGAAACTGAGCGAAGGTAGACACGATAAAGCGCTGCGAAATATATTCTTGCATGTATAACTTTTTAAGGTTCTTTAACGTTCTGGGCCGCCTGTTTCTGTTTTTACTATTGTCTTTACTTTTCCCTTCACCCTTCTTGTCACCTTATTCTTATTGTTCTGCTTATGCTTACATTATCCACTCTTTCAATGCGTTATGCTTTAGTCTCTTATTTCCACTGCAGCAATAATTTTCCATACAAACTCTTATTTCACCTAATTTCTTCCTTATAATTTCTATGATCACTGTCTAGTGTTTTCTTTGTTTATTTATTTTTTGTCTTTTTCATTTCTTTATTTTTTCTTAATTCTTTCTCCTTTCGTTTCTTCACAATTCTGGGGAGCTGTCATGCTCGCCGTAGGCAAGGACGTCTGGTTCAACACCGGACTGCGTGCAGACTACTAAACCCAACTTAGTCAGGTTCTCACAATGTATTGCTTCGTAATTAGACGCTATAGTCCAGCATTATAAGTTATGTAGGGCCTTGTGTCTCTAGCAAAAGACGTTTCGAAGAAGTGTGGTTCGATTCCCCGCAAGGCAAGCGCATTTACTCTTCTCCCAAGCGTCCAGATCATCTCTAGTGCCCACAGCCTACTTGTATTTCTCTGGGGTAAAGTGGCCGGAGAGTAAAGCTGACCACATACCTTCATCTTGTGCCGGGATTCAGAAAGCATAAAGCTATACCTCCTCTCCCCCATACACCTATGTGTGCACACGGAATTAATCTATTTTTTGCATTCTTTCGAAGCACCCCTACTGTTTATCTGTTTCACTCTGCTGTCAACAGTGTGATGAAACCTATACTACTTCTGACCTGTGAACCAACGTCTTTCTCATATTCTACGTTGAGGAACTCTTAGAGTATTTCCGAAACTTCAGTACGCTTCCTCCCTCTATTTACTTTAGTAGGCTACATTGTTTTACAATACGCTTCGCTAAAACATGTTTTAGTAACCTGCATCATTAATGCACCACATTATTTTTACTCTGTGGCGCAACTGCCCAAATCGGGTGTAGGCCGCTTCATTTTAGGGGTTCCTAGGTCACACACAATCAGACACACACACACACACACAGAGACACACACACACACACACACAGACACACACACACACACACACACAGACACACACACACACACACACACCTGGTAGGACTCCTCTGAACGAGCGAGAGGCCGTTGCCTACACAACACACACACAAAAAAAAAAGGACGAATATCCATGCCCTTGGCGGGACTCTAAATTGCGATCCCAGCAATCAAGCGGCTGTAGGCCTACGCCTTACACCGCACGGCCACCGGGATCGGCTACAACGTTACTATTCATAATGTATTGTTATTGCCCTCAGAATGCAGTAGAGATGCGTAGTGGGCTTCGCAGTTTGTACTCTTCACTGAACATTCTAATTAAGGATGCATGCAGAATATTAGTAGGAACATCACTAGGAACGAGACCACTTTGAAGACCTCGACATGTGTGGTAGGGTGTTCAAATTAATATCAGAGCAACATGGTACAAGGCCGGGGCCTGTACTCGTCTGGTTGAGTACAGGGACAAGTAGTGGCACCTTCTATCAAACTCGCTAGTCTGCATCCGGATTTCATAAAATACAGCGAATTCCTTAATTATCTGAAAGACAGTGAGCGCCTCAAGAAGTTGGTTTGTCAGGGGGTTGGGCGGAAGAATTCTTGGTAAGCTGAGCAGCAGTGATCTTCTGAAGACAAACGTACGCTCTACTATGCATGTTTTTAGCCAACAAATATCCAATGCAGTTCCCTCATCGTCTTCCCTGGCAGCTGGAGCCTGCTTATACAAATACTCGCATTTTGGTTTATTATTACCACTAAGGAAACCTATTTAGTCTTAATGTGAGCTAGTTGTCATTTTTACTAAGCCGATTTCAGGTCGCTTAATTGCCAATATAGATAAGGCTTAGTTCTCACAATATGCAAGCATGTATTTTTCTATATCCTTATGATATGTTATTGAAAATTTTCTTTGAAAATTAAAATAAGTTAATTAAAAAGGAATTACATTTCCGGGAACGGAATGTTTCAGGGGGAATGCTGTTTATGAATATTACTGTACAGCAAATTTGAACCCATTTTTCAGGAATGGATCTGTCAGCATAATCCGTGACAGGTGGTAGGACACACAATCAAAACAAACCTGTTCGCATCAGCTACTGTAGAGACCCAGTTAAGTGGCACTGCTTCTATGCATCTTGAAGTTGGTCTAAGTAGTGACTTGACTGACAGGTTCAAGTTCAACAGGTGTTATTTATCACTTTTTCTGATCATTGGGCAGTAAGATGCAAGTGTCAACGACAAGAGGCAAATTTGTATTGGACTGACTTCCACTACAAGGGCAACTATTACAAGGAACAGGGATATTTGTGCAGCAGTGCTGACAGTTATTGGATTAAAGACAACAGAATAAATTAGGAAATTACTGCATAATCTGAGCCAAATTAATATTTGTATCCTAGAAAAATGCAAGACGTGTAATTTGGAGGCATGTAATTTCAGGAAAAAAGAAGGGGAATATCTGGTAGATAAAATTCCTAAGACTGAAACAAATAGAAAACAGCATAGGCAATGTACGTGTAACGTCATAGCGTGGCGCGTTCGCATAAACGTTTTTGTAATGGAAACGCAAAAGTGCGTTCCGTATGTATTTTTGATTACGTCACTCTTAACGATATGAAAAAAGTGTTGCACAAAAATACTTTTACGGCGAACTTGTGTCTCGCACAATCAAAACACGTACGTAGATCTTCGTGTAAAGTTTCCGATATGTTTGTCCGATTTTAACCAAATCTGGAGTTTCTCGACACATTTTTATAATAATCCCCAATATCAAATTTCAAGAAAATCCTTCCAATGGGAACCGCGTTGTTGTTACATGCAGAAAGACAGACCGACAGATAGACAGACGACGTGACGAAGCAATAGACGCTTTTCACAACTATGAGAAGGCGCCTAAAAAGGATGTTACGAAATGAATTAAAGGAGTATATCAACCGAGAAGCAACCTTGAATTCGTAAAATGGCTACAAAGCTAAATTTTTGTTACTTATTATACTTAAAATTCTGGCCTACGATATAGAGGCATATTTCTTTGTCTTTGTGTCTATCTTCTTAGACTTGTGGTAACATCGTGAAAATAATATTCTCACCCGCGTAGTTGTGTGGTCTGGCACCGAGAGGGTTCATGACACTCCATCAACTGCAGATGTTGTGAAGCGTCGAGTAATGTAAAAAGTAAAATTGTTTCTCCTGAAATGTGACACATCACGGAGATAACGGGATATGATAGAGCAGAGGAAATGTGCCAAGCGGGATACATTCTCCTTCCTAATATGAGCGGAATATTCTGACCGGCTGAGCGACTGTGAACTTCTCAGGACAGTATCTGTTCCAGGGAGTGGAATGGTAACAGCCACAGCCATGGCAATTGAAACTTGCTTTACAATGGTACGTTGCTATATAGGGAGCGTAGCCAGGGATTCCCAAGTTTCACTTCCCAAATGCGCTTTTCTTGCCAAATTTTCTTTTACCTATTGAAAAACAAAACGTGACTTTGTGTGAACGTAACATAGCCTATATTATTGTTCTGTACATTTCTCTTTCTTTAGTTTGTGTTATTCTTTATTTCACACCACCTTATTCTGACGAATGTGGCGTTGGCGAGGCAGGTCTGGCAGCAAAGAGACCAAGGCTCAAGCTTCAGCTGCCAAGGCTGTGGCTATTGTCAGTGGGTCCTAGAGTCATCTTCTAGCTTGTGGCGGAGCGATAGGCCTACGTACTTGCCAGTCAGTGCCTTGAAATTGATTCTGGTGGTTGAGTCCTAGACGGATTACGTTATTGAATAATTTAGTCTATCCTTTTCTTCCCGATGCTTCTCCTCTGGAAACAACGGTAATCCCCATCGCTCAGGTTTCAATGTTAAGACTGCATTACTTTCCGTATTATGAGTGATGTTCCAAGTATAGCTGTTTTTTAAAGTGAATCTATTGAATGTTTTCATGGTACGACTTCCAATTTTTCCTTTAAATTTTGTGTTATTATTCCGGTGGCTCTAACGATTGCCAATATAATCATACATTTCATTTTCCACGTTCTTTGTATCTCTATTCGAAAACTCTAGTATTTCATTTTCTTTCTGCTTCCTTTTGCATGACATTCCTGTCCGCTGGTATTGCCATGTCCATCACTATATATATTTTATCTTTTTTGTTTCTAATTATTATATCTGGCTTGTTTGCCCTTAACTCCCCTGTCTGTATGTACTTCTTGATTCAATAACACTGTCACGTCTTCATGTTCACAGACTGGTTTGGGTGTGTGTGTACCATTTTTTCTGTCATTTCAATGCCTAGTGCTTTGCATATTGAGTAACGTAAATGCGCACAAACTTTATCGTCTCATCAAGTATTCATTCTTCAGCAAAATGGGGCATCCTGATATTATTATTATTATTATTAAGGTGAATTGTTTGGAACAGGATACGGAGCTGTAATCAAATTGTGCTTGTGTTTTCCATAGCGACGAACCGTATCATCGAGGAGGCGACTTACTCCGGTATCATTCTGCCGAGCGCGGACTGGCACACGTTGAATTATAACGGGAATACGGCACGCATCACGTACAGGGTACGGGTCCAGTGTGACCTGCATTACTTCAATTCGACCTGTACCAAGTTCTGCCGCCCGCGAGATGACAAGTTTGGGCACTACCGATGTGACAAAGCAGGCGATAAAGAGTGCATCACAGGCTGGAGAGGCCTCAACTGCGAGATTGGTAAGTCAAAGATCTCCAAAATAATTACTTATGAATACATTTTAATTAACATATTTCGTCTCTCGTTCACGTTTTCCTCTCGTTGTGGAAGATCGCCAAACCGACCCTGACGTAGATCAAACGGAATCCATACACAAACTCGGAGCAGACCCTTTGCTAAGCATAAAGGACGAATACTTACATTCACTTTAGTATGGACGGATTAATATATTTTCTTCAAGGTGTGAAAATCATTAAATATTTACACTTACATAAGCTTCACGGTTAGTCTACTACTGCTCTGTATTTTCGGTGTTCGACATCGAATTGTGCCCAGAAAACGAAAATAATTCTCCAGTGCAAATTGGCAGATAGCCTTAAAACTTATCGAAGAAAACGCAGATGTCATTTTTACCAGTTTATTCCTTTATTTGTTTATCTACTTCTACTTACTTATCTACTACAATTTACTGCAAATAAAACGAACCGTGTAAAGCCCTGCCACAGAATCAAGAACTTCTAAATTTTTCCCGCAGACTGTATGTGAATGTTGCTTGAGATTCTGATAACAAACAGAGGTTGCTTTCTTTTACAGTATTAAAGACTGGCCTTTGTAATGGAAAGGATTGTGTTTTCTGTCAACTAGGAACTTAATATTTACATATCATTTAGAAGTACGTTAGTTTTCGCAGTGTTAAAATCATTTCATCCTTTGTTGTGGATTTTATAGAAGAAATATTTCTCGTTTTCCAAGAGTGTAAGATTTGTTTTCTTGATCCGTTCACTCAAAATCTCGACAAAAAGTTTCTGCTTGTTTGCAGCGTTGCTGAGTAGTTTTAAATACTCCCGCTTTTTTAGTTTTTGTTTCATAAACCCGGTAGAACATGAAATGCAGCTCGGAGATCTGATCCGATCTGCTAATTATGATTTAATGTGATTTAACACGCACACTCAAGTTGTTGGTGTGGAAGTTTTGAGTATGGCCAATATTCTGTTTCAGCTCTGTGCAAGACTGGCTGCCATCCTGTCCACGGAAAGTGCGAGCAACCTGGAGGCTGCGAGTAAGTGAGAGCAAAATTCTATTGAATATGTAAATAATAGCAGGCTTTATAAAATGCACATCTGTTTGGCAATCCTCTACAAAACATGTTTTTATCTTGCACTAGGAAAATTCCTGAGGTATCAAACACTGCAGTTATCAGCTACTTAGATCGTAAACATGAACACCTATATTTTCGTAGGAAATGCAGTTGTGGAAGTTGGTCTGCAACAAAACTGAGGATTATTCCGTAAAGTATACTCTTTGTGCCTGTCGGTTAAGCCTTATCAATTCAGTGCCGATTTAAACTCGAAAACGCTGTCCGTCGAATCAGGTTCAATGCTGAGCTCACATCGACGCCCTATTTTACAGCGTATTCCTTGGGTTTTCCCTAGGCTCCTATCACCTGTTTGCTAATTTTGAAGTTTTAAGTCGGATATTTTCTGGAAAATTATTTTGGACAAGAGGGTTACATTTCAGAAGAATAATTTTGACCGCAAAATTTTAAAAATTTCAAATTTCCACTTTTCTTTTATTAAACAGTTGTAATATACCTCCCGGCAAATAATGCCAGAATTGTAATTATAAGTATACTTAATAGCAGGCCTAAGCAACTTCCTGCCTTAAGGTTCTTCTTGAAGATCTGATAGTGGCAAGGCTTATCAAAATACACCCGACTTCTACGGTATCTGATGGCTGATTACCATTTCCACAACAACCCTACTCTTAACCTTTTCGTGATATGGATGAACCCAATCCACAGGATCGTGCATATTGTCTTTTACGGTTAAATGGTACCCTCCTATCTACGCTTAGTTTCTTAAGCATCTCTTCCTTCGGAAATTTTATATTAAAGTTTTTATACAGTTTTCGTCGTCCCATGCGTGCTACATATCGAGCGCATCACATATAATCGTTTAAGTGCCGCTTAAAACAATGGATAAGATTTTACAGTTATGCATACTTTAATCGCTAATCATAAATAGTTAATTACAATGAAAGTAATAAAATTGGACACCAAAACACATTGCGGCGTCTATAAACTACAGCGTCGCACCTACTACACTGAGTCTTACTTCCGTTATAGCACAAATGTAGTTGCAGGCATTGTATAATGTTTACTGCAGTCCAAGGTATTTTAGGTTACAGACTTATAAACGACTTCTAAACATACACAGGATGAATTATGGTCTTTGCTGCTCCGCGATTTTCATAAAGCAAGTTTATTTGAATGCCCAAAAGCCGTTCTACAGCATATAGCCCTTCACCAGTCTACGTGTTTCGACACTTAAATTTACGTCGTCCTCAGCTAATATTAGTTACCCTACTTGACATAAGCCTAAATACTTGCTGCGCATGAAGCGACTTCAAGCGTCGAAACGACTATAACCTGTGGATGGTTAGATGGTGCAAAAAGCATTTTGGACATCCAGGTAAACCTGTTTCACACGGGATCGTATCTCTGTTATTAAAAAGCTGTAGCAGTGCATAATTCAGGAGAATTCTTTCTTTGTATAACTCTAAGTGTGGTTTTTTAACTTTAGGAAACACAGCTTAAGAAATGTAGTTAAATTCTTTCTTAACTGCATAACACATACATTCGAATAAATTGTAATCCTTCATATTTGTAAATAGGAAGGCACTAGATTAAACAAAAAGTCTTAGGCTGCTGTATTTTCAAATGAAACTCCCTAATAAAGGAGGTTGTCCGTATCTCTTGACAGCTATCTTCGAGTGCAATACGGGAACTTGGTGTAAAGTCGGCTGCAGGGCGGTTCATTTGTGAAACACTTTTAAATGTTAATACAGTAAATTCTGTCTCGAAAATAAGACAAGTTCTTAGTCATATATGAAGTAACACATGTAATTAAGGTGCAGAGCAACGCAAAATTTCAAATGACCAATTGTGTTTCGGTGCGGGAGTTCCTAGATGTTTGCCAAAGACTCGACTGACTCTTCCGGTATTCGCTTGGTGACACAGCGTAATACCATGAAGAAGTCAGCCTCGAGAGTTTATGTGACTTGTGGGAATGAACCGAATGTCTCTGAATTATGTGTAGCGTCTCTTTACACCAACAGTTTGTGCACAGACAGTCCTATGAGGAATGAGGAAATTACATAATCGTCACTGAGCTGACCAATATATTCCTCGCATTTTGTGGAAACCACCTTCACTACGCTGTCCGAAACTATCCATATCCTGTAGTAGATAAATCAGTTTACATTGACATATCCCACTTTATTAAAGCGCATTTTAATATTATCCATATTTATGTCTTTATCTCCCAAATTATGGATTCCCTCTAAGTGTTTCAACTAATATCTATATGCATTTCACAACCCAACCATTCATATTATATTTTCCCACCCTGTCTTCCTTTATTTGAAGAGATCAATCAAAAAAGACATAAACACAAGGGACTTTTTCCACCAACAATTTATGCTAATTTTGCCAAGAGCTCACAGGAATTATGCTAGGAAATAATGAAGATTCGACTTTTTAATGAAATAATGAAGATTTTACTTGTTAATGCTTGGAGGAAACTACTTTCACAAACACACCAGATGCGTTTCGCTTTATTTCACACTTTTTGGTCATTAATTTACAGGGCCGAGCCGGCTACGTGTTTGTATACCTTAGTAGTATACGTTAAGCGATCATTAGCGTTGAATATACTAGCCCCTGTATTTTAATAGCCTGGGCCTAGACCTGCTGTTTTCCAGTAACACATGACGAGAATCTTTATACTTACGCACGAATTTTAATCCGAAACAACAGGTTGCAAGGAGGGGCACACATAAAAAGGAGATAGAGCGTATGTGGATTGTCCCTAGAACTAAAAAAGAGAAGTATGGCCTTATATCTTTTAACTCGGGTCTTCATTCAAATACGAGTACACATAACGCTGGCTTGGCATGCAGGCGGACTATGGTCGTGCATAGAGGTTATTGGCTGGATAAGGGCTTGGTGTTCGGAAACCGTAGACTGGAGTTCAGTCGACTGGTCTGTGTACTGCTAGTTGCTGCAGGAGAAATGACGACTAATAAAAGATGCGCTGACAGTGAATGTGATGGCCATGGTAAGTACTGCGTGAGATGGTGCTGTGTCCTGCAGGGGGACATCGACTATGAAAAGCAACAAGAGATGGACCTCATTCGGGCAATCCAAAAGCAGCAGAAAAAACAATAATGAACTGGGCTTGTGTTTATTCGAATCACCGTGGAGAGGATTTGAGTACAGTGGATTTATTCAGATAAATAAATAAATCAGAGTGATGATTTTAATTTTTTTGAACCAAATATTAAAGAACTCGAACGTCCTTAATTACTACAGAGACAATATATATACGGATTTATTCGGAAAAGCAAACAATAACAGAATCTCTGGGCAATTAATTACAGGTAATTAGGACTAAAAATTTGTTGCTACGCGAAAAATTTGCACTGGGACATCGCGAATTTGAGGTACCTGGACTCAGAACACAAGTTATAGTAACAAGGTAGAAAATTACGTTTCTTACATCAGCTTAGGCATTTAGTTGAGGTAGTGCGCCACAAGACGGGAGGTTCTGCCTTCAATTCCCGGTAGCGTTCTTGGAAATTTTCAAGCGATCTATTCGTTCTATCCGCAACCACTGGCCCTGGAGTCCACTCAGCCGCTAAGAGAAATGAGTACCAAATAATTTCCTTGAGGGTAAAATGCGGCTGGAGCACAGGCTGCATACGTCTTTCAGCATGGAAAACAATCGTATAATTGGTAATACGATAAGAAAACTGTCCACATTTCAGGAATTTTGCATGTAACACATGCCACAGATAAATTGCTAAAAAAAACTGTGATGGAGAAAAAATAGTATTAGTAATTGAAAATCGCAAATTGTAGATATTTTTAACCGTTTTCTACTATTTTTCGATCTTTTATTTTCTGAAACTTTATTGAAACCATTATGAATACGGGTATGATTGCGACTGGCATCGAACTGGATAAGAATGAAATGCAAGCGGATGTGCCATAATTTTAATGCAGAGTTTCGGCACTCTCCTAAACTGCCTAACTGAACCCACAGAGAATAATCGTCCTTTTAGAATGCATACATCGCCAGTTAGTCAAGAAATTTACTGCATTGCATGGTACCCGAAGGCTCATATAGGGTTGACAAGAGCCTGTCCCTTGTCCTTATCCTAAGCCAGATGAACCCGCTCCACACCAGCCCATCCAATTTTTTAAGATATCCTCCAGTCTTTGCCTAGGTGTTCCAAGCGGGTTTCGTTTCTTCATGTTTCCCAACCAACTTTCCGTATGCCTTTCTCTTATCCCCACACATGCAAATATCGTGCCGATTTCATCCTTCTTTTTTTTTATCACCCGAAAAAAAGTGGTCAGTAGTGCATTCTTTATGCAGTTTTATCAATCACAGGGGGCACGCAGTGACGCAGCTGGTTGAGGAACTGCGCTACAAGCCGGAACGTCGCGGGTTGCATTTCCGATGGTATCACAGGAATTTTTAATTGACATAATACTTCCTGCCGCACTATGTCACTAGGGTCGACTCAGCCTCTACCAGAAATGAGTACCACGAATGTTTCCTGGGGGGCGCCGGGGGGGGGGGTGCGGTAAAGGCGGCCGGTTCGTAGGGCTGACAATCCTACCACTTTCATATGCTGATTATCTTTAAATCTGGGAGCCTCAGCCTCCTGGAACCCTCAGGGCCTGTCCAGGCCTGTACAGGGATTGCTTTACTGTGAGAATCACAGGAAACACATAACCACACTTCGTGGCTAACACATTTAAGCAGGTTGTACGTGCTTTTTCATTATAGGCCTGCGATGCCACATAAGCCTGTTGAGCTAGTCTATGCCGGCCCGCTTTTACAGGCGTAGTCGCGGCGTCATAATATGAAACCCCATAAAAATAGTACAGAAATTTTACCACTACAAGAGTAATTTGCTGCTGGTGGGCGTCAAGTAATATGAGTCACCTATTTTACTTTTTTTATAAAAACAATGAAACGCTTGATGTTGTAAATTTCCTTGGAAGAAATATGTTAATTTTTTGTTTCGTAGGTGTTAGTACTGAAAAGCCTGAACGACCCATATTATTTACGATTTCAGTAGCAGTATCTGCATAAATACAAAAGCTCCATGGAAAGGATTACGGAAAAAACCGAGACAACAATGCCCAATATTTAAATTGTGGCCATCCTAAAAAATTTGCTTCTGGGCAGAAATTAAGAAGCCTGCTTTCCAGTGGCGTGAATTTCTAATCTTATGGAATCATTGGTATTATCTAATGTTGCTTTTGTGAAGAACTTTTTAGACCTACTTTAATAGAGATGTCCTTTGCTTTTTATAAAAACAATGAAACACTTGATGTTGTAAATTTCCTTGGACCTGGCACATCGTTAACACTAATATTACCTACTCCATGTTATTAATATTACCGCATGACAGAGAGGCTTTTCCGTATATTAGTAGTGAGGAAAACAACCATAAGGAGGATTATCGCCTACTAAAGGGATCCATTTTTATTCAGCTTATTCTTATTCAGAAGATCTTGAGTAGGATTCTCGACTCATAAGCCGTCAAATCTGACTCAGGTTCTTCTAGTTTCCCCGTATTTCTGCAAGTGAATGCTCTCATGTCTTGAATTAGACCACACTTCCTTGTTTTCACAGTCCTTTAAAAACTGAATTTTTCACGGAGGCCTCAATATTACCGTCTTCTGGGATATGAAGTCATGCTGCCTTTACTTTCTACCATGAAGATGGAGACAACAGGCTGCCCCGAAACTTCAGTACTTTTCTGCTAAATTATGTGGCGTCATATCTCAGAAGACCGTAATCTTATTCACAATCGTCTTGCCATTTTGCCTTAGGCCCCTATATCGTGAAGAAACGTGCGGTCTTTGCAGCCTGAGGTATTTATAGTTAGAGGTATGTCTAAAATCAGTTCCTAAGGACAAACCTTGGAGCGCAAATAAACGATGAAAACCGCAAATCGAAGTGCAAGCTTTGTTTAAACTTCGCATGTCAAGAAACTAGATGAGGTATGAGCAACGCCAAGGTGGGGGGGGGGGGTTCCAAGACCACCCAGCTACTGTCTTAGCTAACCTTAATGGTTTCGTCTATATGAACGTTTATTTTCCCAGAGTGATGTAACATACAAGGTCACACCTGTTTTCTGTGTCAATCAGACTTAATTGTAAATGCCCGAGTTGTGTATAGCGTTTTATTGCTGCATGAATGTGAAATATTTCAACGTCATTTAGTAGACTGAGTTTATTTTCATGCTGAAAGTATGTTGTATTTTTTAAAAACGCGGTCTATTGAAATGTAGTTTCTGTAAAATTTATTGACAGACTTGAACATTCACCAAAGATTTTATCTTAACATTGAAAAGTTACATTCTATAGTCTGTATTTTGTCTGACAAATAACTTTTGTCACTTGCCACCTTTATTCCGCCGTGCTTATCGGCTGTCATCTGAGTGGACTGGGTTAGTGCGATAAGCTCTCCGGAAGGAAGTGACAAACGACAGATTTCAGATCAAATAGTTACGCTAAATTGTGCATTGTCGAGTTGCCGAGGAAAGAACAGCTTTTTAATTGTCAGTAGTATATATTTTCGTACGTGGATTTGTATTCATAATCAGCGGGTATGGTAAAAATAAAACGCAGGGCACCACCACAAATTACAAATCCTTTCGACGTCAGCGAAAGTTTGGCCAAGTTGAATACAAACTGCATAACAAGCAAACAATAATCGTACCATTAAGAGTTACTGTATGCTAATCTAAATAACAAACAAGCACAGTATATGGATATTCTGTAAAAGAAAAGTGTAAACAAGTTCTGTAGGTCTGTGAGTTTTTCATATTTATCTGGGACTTAAGAGTATATCTCCAAAGTGATTAATGCTTTTAAGTAACTAAGACGCTTTACGTGATTTGTCAGTAAAGGCTGCAGTAATGTTAAGCTTCATTAAACCACAGGTAATTATAATCCTTGTTCTATGTACGAATGTGGGGTGCAAGGCACGTCAGCATCGACGGACATATGCGTCTATCTAAAATGTATTAAATAGTCCGGAAAACGGGCAAGGTTTAGAATAAGCAGAAGAATGATAGGACTCTAAAACGCGAGATAAGCTGCTAAGTTGTGAACGGTCACAAACATGCCATGTATAGAACGTATACCGGTACACAACCCAGCACAGAATCTCGAGCAAAAGGGAACAATTATGTTACTGCTT